>JAQJVL010001998.1:0-130098 GCA_035578905.1 Stictocephala bisonia
ACATTAGTTATTTCGTTATAAAAATGTTACAAGTAAATCTGGTAATAACTGTTAACAGGTTCAAAACAGTTACTGGCACACACTTCTTGCTTATCTGTCTGGCTGAAAAATATTTGTTCGTCCACTGCTAATATAATACTTAATGATTTTTCAACTTCAGATATATATATGTATATATATATATATTTTATCACAATAAGTACAAATTTCATGCAACTTGAAAAATCATAGGTTGAATTTTTATAGACAACAAATCCTATTAAATACTAAATGTTATTGAGGATACGTTTTAGGCCATTTAATTATTAAATTAGAGCGGCGTATAATTTACCGTATTAAAAGTTAAAGTTAAAAGTTTTTAACTTTTAACCGTCTTACTATATCTGGAGAAGAATTTATTGAGTTGGTGCGTTTGTTACTTCCTAAAATATTCTGAAAATAAGTCAAGGATATAATATTAATTACTTCCGGGTAAAAAACAGTGACCTTTTGACCACAGGATTCCGACATAATCTCAAAATAACGGCGTCAAATGACATCGAGCGTGGCTGTTCTTTGGTTAGGTGGCCCATTCTTCACTAAGCTTCCAAGCTCGATCACAGGTCGTAGTTCAGAAATCACCCTTAGGCCGTTTGTCCCTAGGTTAAGTGTCAGAGAGGTCTTCCTTTTTATTTCTAAAATTTGCCGTATAAAATAAGACATCTTTTGACTCTTGAACACAATTCAATTAATTACTTTTGTATGAGCGTAGTTGGCAATGCTGTCTTGTTACAACATGTTTTATTATGCACGATGCTTGACTTAACAAATTTATAGTTATTTCAGCTATTATAGATTTTAATATAAAGTTATGTCTGATTTTCCCTCCTGCCAATTCATTTGTAAATTAATCAAAAGATTATCCATAGATAATAACATATAAGATAAGGGGAAATGCCCTACTCAATACTGAGTCAATTAAGCACAGTACCTAAACCATTGTAATAGTTAAAAGTTATTATAATTAAGTGCATTAAAATATGAAAATGAGTTAATAACAAGATATAATCATCGAGATTTTAGTTTTTAGTTATTTTTATTTAATTAATAAAGAAATTTTTATGTAAAAGTACATTATATTTGATCATGTCCTCCTTTAAGGTTGTTTATAAGCGTTTAATTAAACATATTAAAAATCCTTTTAGTTCGACAATGTTATAATTAGTATTTACAACAATTGTTTATGTTGAAGCTTGAATAAAAATTTGGCTACTTAAAGAAACGTAAGCTGAATCAGTTACTAAGCTAGTCTTTCTGAAATAACTAACATAATTTATATTTAAAAATACCTAAACAGTACGTTATGTTTAGAGAAGTAATGCTTAATCATTATAAATAATAACAATACAGTAATTAGAACAATTTAAACAATACTCAGAAATGTTGAATAAAGGAATAGTTTTCTTTTTGAAAAATTGTTTTACAGGTATGGTATGCTAGTTTATTGAAAATAACTAGGTACAATATCAATTATATAGTTAAAAAGATTGTTAAGCATTTCGGGTGTATTTTAGTAAAAGAATGCACGAACAAAATTTAATTTAAAAAAATAAAAACACGCTGGTAGCTATTTGTGTATGTGCAGGTAGGATATGTCAATGTAATTTGTGAGTTTGACACTGAGGTAGTGTAGATGTCAGGTAAATATCAACTCTGTGACGTGTGAATGACAGCCTACATCCCCATATATTTACCTTGTTTTGTTCGAATCGCAATCACTGGTTTTAACAAATAATTGCTAACGAGTCAGGAGAAATTTACTCTAGAACCTCGTCCTGAAACATTCCAAGGTCTAGTTTTCGATTTTTTTAAGGAAACTGAGACTTCAATTATATCATAGTGCCACAAATAAGTAAATTAATATTACCTTCATAGAAGGCGCAAGAGTACCTTCTTGTAGATGTATTCCGAAAGAGGTAAAGAATTTTATACGTATTAAATTTCATTATGTTACATTATGACTAAATAATTCTCTTAAATAATCGTCAACTAATGGATGATTGACTCTGAAAATTAAACAAAATAACCATAAATTAAAACAAATATGATGGTAATCTATTAAATTGCTCAGTTCTTAGATATGTACTTAATAAGGTAAGGTTAGCCAGTGGCCTTGACCGGAGGGTTCCAACGTTATCGCAAGGTAACGTAATCAAGCAACATCGAGCGTGGCTGTTCCTTGGAGGGGTGACCATCTGAGAGATCCCATCCTTGCAGGCAGCCCACCTGCCCGCTCACTGGTGGTGGTTCGGAAGTCACCCTTAAGCCGTTGGTCCCAGGTAAAGTGTTAGAGAGGACTTTTTAGCTCTTACTTTGCCTAGTAAAATAAGACGATCTTTAACTTTTAAATTTTTGAGTAACTTAATAACTACTAAAATGTAACTCATAAGTTACTGATTTAAGCTGACATATAGAATGCTAATAGGTGAATCTCTAAATTCCAAAATAACAATTGAATGTGAATTTTAAGGCCCAAGATTGTTTTCAAGTGTCAATGTTTTTTAATGAGCATAATATATGGTTAATAAACAACAGTATAAGGTAATTATAGGTCATAAGTCAAATAATTTTTAATTAAGATAATCATAACCTAGAGTCAGGTAACAACGTAGGTAAACAGGAAGGATTCAAGGTATTTATCTCAAACTGCCTTGCTGTGTAATATTTCAACAGTAAGCAATTTAGATTACTAATAATATTTGGAATAAATTATTTGAACAAAAATTAGACTAAAAGTACCAATTTGTTCCCTGGGGATAAACCTACCACTACTGTTCTTTGTTTCCGTTAATTATTCACTACCACTACTTTTCTTTGTTTCCGTTAATTCACTACCACTTGATAAATATTCTGTTATTCTAAAAACTGTTCCTTAATAAATTTTACTTCTACTGTGGTATTCCTTATCCGCTAGGAATCCGATATCGCTGGTCTTATCTTATCGCTTTCTAAGAACTTACACACGGAGAGCGCATTTGGCGGTAAGTCAATCATTGGATTTACCAGTTTGTGAGCAACTTTAGTAGCCTTGAGGACCGCTCAGAGCCCTCAGACAAGGACCTTGGCACGGGGAACGAAGGTAGCCAAGTAGGCCAGTCTGAAGTCCCCGCTGCTCGGGTCATGGGTTCGGTGGAGGGGGGCATGTCGCTCTCTGACCTCAAAAACATACTTCTCGGAGCCCAGGCTCTGATCAGCTCGATCGGACGGCTGAGGCTCTGAATAGGATGAAGATAGCCAGGAGAAGCACTCCTGGCAATCAGAGGAAAAGGCCTATAGGCCTCAACTGACTGATCACTGGAGGGGGTCCTGTACAGGTTACTCCTCAGTGGTCAATCTAGTAAACGATGAGGTACTCTCAATGAGGTTTGACTTCATTGGGACTAAGTATCTTTTCACCAGACCCCATACTGTGGATTTTGGGTCGAGGGAGTACTGGGACGCTGTTAGTAGCCCGGTTTCTTCTCACGACCCAATTGTATGGTTCACAGACGGGTCAAGAATAGGCAACAGAGCTGGATTTGGTGTCTATACTGGTGACCCTAGGACCAACGCGTGCGTGAGCCTGGGAGCGTATGGAACCGTGTTCCAAGCTGAAGTCGCCATACGTTCAGCGCAAATTATGATAGAGGTTTGCGGGAAACATATCCATATCCTCTCAGATAGTCAGGCGGCCTTAGGGGCCCTTGACTCCTGGAAGGTTTCGTCTGGTCTGGTCTGGGAATGTGTGGAGTCCCTCAGCATCCTGGGTTCAAGAAATCAGGTCCTGCTGGAATGTATCCCAGGACATAGGGGAATAGAAGGCAGCGTGCAGGCCGATGCCTTGGCTAGGGAAGGTGCTATTAAGCCCTTCATTGGTCCTGAGCCGGCCTGCGGCGTTTCGGCTGCAGCTGTCAAAATAGCAACCAAAACTGGGTCAGCGCCAGACATCTGGAAAGATGGCGGCGTTTCCCAGGGCAAGGACTCGGCAAGCTTCTTGTCAGAAATCCTTCCCAGAAGTTAACAAAGTAACTTCTTGGGTTGAGTAAATTTTACGTGAAGTTGGTGGTGGGACTCATCACCGGTTACGGTAAATTCCGGAGGCATCTAAGAACAGCGGCACTCCTTACGGAGGATCCCATCTGTCGCCTCTGTGGGTTGGACGAAGAGTCGGCAGAACACACTGTCCGGGAGCGTGAGGCTCTTGGTGCCAGCAGAAGAGTACCTTTTGAAGGCTCACCTCTGGGACAGTCGGAAATTACTAATCTAGTGAAGAAGCTCCTTGGCCTGGTCAAGGATTGCCAGCTTTACGACAATTAGGCACCGGGATTGGCACAAAAAGCCTCAGGCTTCGTTGCAAGGGTTGGCTGGACCAACTGCATATCCCCTTTTACACTAACTCTAACTTAGTAGCCTTATCAGTAACCTAATTTAACCTGATATGACCTAACCTAACCGTAATTGCGATAAAAAAGTAGTGGTAAGGCCTATTAAAAGTGTTAGTGAATTAACGGAAAATTTCCTACGAATTACGCTTATTATCATATAACAACATAAAAAACCTCATTCTATTAAGAAGAATATTAATATAGAAATAGTATTTTGAATTACTGATGGCCACCAGTAAATTAATAAAGAACACAATCAACACATTTGATAACTCAAATATTTATTAATGAAGTTTTAAAATTTTAAATAACAGCAAAACTGCTATGTTTAACATTGCAAAATGTTAGTTTTCTAATTACCTGATTCTTTATTGAGATTGGTGTTTATTCTAAAAAGAAGAAAAACATTATTTCTGTGATCATGTATGATACCCTCAGAGGTGGCAGAGTCGTGCTGTGGAGTGATATTGAATTGGTTTTGTTAACATTTAATAATGTTCGGTCCTAAGATAACAATTGCTTTTATCTTATACAATATATTCTGTTTAAAGTAGAATTTAAAACAATTTATGTGTAAATTGCTTTTCAGCCTAGTAAAGGGGTTGCTTTACGTCTCACCTCAAATAATGCCGATCTGAAGAATTAGTTGTAAATAGACTCCCATGTTTTGATGGTGAAAGTGTGATATACCTATCACCTTTAGTGTTGGTGATAAAAATAAACAATAAATCACTATTTTTTTTCAACAGTAATTTTCAACTATGAAATTTTTTGTTTTAATGATCAAATATTACTAATAAAAATAAAGTTTTAGTTAAAAATAATAGAATTGGTTTCATTTGAATTTTTTATGAGGTAATTGATATATCGATGAATTCATAATTTCAGTAATAAATACCTTAATTTCAATAATATTACCTTTATAGTAGGCACGAGAGTTTCTACTTACAAGGGAAAATCTCATATTTTTATGAAAATAGTAAATAAAAGCAATATTCATGTAATATGTTTAGAAATGAATAAGATCCAGGCATGAGAGCATGAAACTAGTTGATTTTTTTATATAAATATGCTAAATATATAAAATATGTTAAATTAGAAGTAAACATTCTACTGGCTCAATTGGTGGAAAGCACCAGGCTAATACTATTTTTATTTAAATTTTAATTTTATTAAACAAAGTCTTAAAATATATGTAATTTAGGTGATTGTGTTTATTTGTTTCGCTTAACACTACCAGATATAATATTTTCAATCTCTTTAATATATCATTTTAGGCTAAATTTATTATCATATTTACAAGATAGAGAGAGGTGAACTTTACCTGTGTCCTGGTATTATATATTCCAACATAGCTAGTCACACTTATAAAACCTACGCTATCTATAAATGCCTATTATATAAGAGCTAGTTATTTAATGTTCTCTATTTCTTAAACATTGTTTTTATTTTTACAATTGAAACGTTTCAAATGGTATTTGGGTAATCCATTTCGTATTACCTCCATTCCAAGCACGATTCCTATTGGCTGTCAGAGAGAGCTTTGCTGCCTAACTCCCTACAAGGGTTAACAAGACCCGCTAGGTCAGAACATACCTCTTTCACAAACAGTTGCGGCATTTCCGATGTGATGTTTTATAAAATAAATAGATATAGTTTTGGCAAAAATTATCAATTGTAAAGTGAACTAAGTTACTGTCCTAAACGTTGTCCAAAAAGCTAAATTACATTTGAACTTAGATTAAAATATATACATTTATTTTTAAACATTCATTATAATTTTACCATATTTTACTATGTTATTCATAATTAATCGTTGTTACAAAGGTAAAAAATTAAAAACCACGGATTCTCTAGGAGTGAGACTGGATGATGGGCTTGGTTAGGGTGACCACGTTCAGGGGCTGGAGGGAATTTTTCATACTTCGTAGGATTATACTTATGGTAGCATTTCTCTATCCAGGCTCGTATACCATGGCCTGTTCGAGCAACATATTTAATATTCAATAGTTTCATGTAGGTCTTTCAAGAGTAATTTAAATAATATTTTTACTAAGCAAAAAAAGGCAATTAGGACCACCTCATGATAACTCTAGAGAATCGTTCACTCAGGTTCACCTCTTTACAGTCCCATGTATTTACATTTTTGAATCCATGTGATTCAGTCTACATTAAGCCAAAAAACATTCGTCCTTATCTTATTTACCATACATATAATACAAGACTTACTTACTTATTCACTTATTTTATTCCGCCCCGTTGACTACGGAGGTAGCATGTAGCAGGTCAGTTGAGCACATCGCTTACCAATCAGCTCTGTAGAGGGAGGGCGTTGCTGTAGTGCTGGGAATTATGGTTAGGTACTAGGTTTAGGTTAGGTAAATAGTAAAAAGTCTGGTCTAGTAGGTATTTGTGGAGTTAGTTTTTGAATTTCAAAAGGTTATTGGTGATTTTTAAACTGTCCGGCAGTATATGATAGAATTTTTGGCCGTAATACTCCGGGCTTGATTCTGCAATTTTTTGACGATGTGTAGTAGAAGAAAGGTACCAACACCGCTTAAAACACTTTGAACAAAAACTTCAATATGCAGGTCTCAAGTAATTTCAAGCATTGCCACAATCACTTCAAAACATTGCAAATACCTCAAAATTCAACTCTCAAGTAAAAACCTTTCTGAACCAAAGCGGTTTCCACGATGTGAATAATTTTACTAAATATAATAAAACCAACACCCTAGGCCAAGACTTTTATGCTTGTTTTTCTCATTATAATGATTGTTATTCTTTGTTCTATTGGAACAAAAAAAAAAAAAAAAAAAAAAAAAAAAAAAAAAAAAAAACAATTGTTATTGACCTATCCAATTCCTATCTCAATGACTACGGATGGACTAAGGAAGCATGTAAGTATACTATTAACTTTGAGAACACGGACCATAAAAAATTTTTATTATAGTTTAATTCAACATTATGTGTTTAGGAATATGTTTAAATGTCTTATTTTATAAATATAATAAAGGCCTTAGGCTTGAACGGCCGGTGTCATAACTAGAATGTATATTTCCCGGTGACAACTATGACAAGGTGTATCTCCGTTATTTACAAGATAATCAGACGTTTATTACATATTATAAGTGAATTTTTATTCAGCCAATGTCAGTAGGTCACGTAGGTAATGCCTCCACCCTGTTGCTGTACCTGCCAAACCAGTTCCCACCTCACCACATGTTATATTAGGTGGAAGGTTATTCACCGATCTCAGCGATATCTCTGAGGATGCCACATCACAGCATAGGCGAAACATCTGATTCTCTTGAAAATAATGTAGATAACACCTGGACGCAGTTTTGAAGGTCATTCACCGATCCCAGTCTCAGCGATACCACTGAGGATGCCACATCACAGCATAGGCGAAACATCTGATTCTCTTGTGAATAATGTAGCTAACACCTTGACGCAGCTGTAACCGGAACATATAGATTCTAAATAACATAAAAAAGTAACAATGATTTAAATAGAATATGCAAAGTGATTTTGAGGTCATGAGATAACCTACTTAAGTCTGAAGTATTATACTAAAGGGAAGGTTATATAAAATGTTGCATCATTTATAATATAATTTTAATAAATAAATTATTTAAAACATATTTCGTACATAAGACATAAGAAACGTTATTGCCATTGATCCATGATACATGAAAATAGGCTGCGTTACAGTAGAATAATAATTGTGACAAGAATAAATAATAATCATAATAAATGGTAACAATAAATAAATAGCAATCAATATGAAAAAAACTAAATAAAAACCAATAGGCTATAACTATTTAAATATAAATCTGTGAAAAATAACTACAGTATATTAAAAAATTATATCTACTTCTTTGTATAAAAATTCCTGTAAATTATAAAAAGGTTTATCAACCAGCCATTTATGTATTATATTCTTAAAACTATTAAGTCTAGGGTAATTTATTAAAAAATCTTACACAGTTATTAAAAATTGAGTTACCTGTTTTTGCGAGTCAGTGTTGTGGTGAGTCAAACTTGTTTCTTCCCTTAGTGCTGTAATCATGTGTGTCCAGTATGTGAGTAAATTTTAAAATGTGAGCTCTTGTATAAATAAGAGTATGATAAATATATAAATTGATTATTGTTAAACATTCAAGTCTGATAAAAAGTGGTCTGCAGTGATCACGAAGCTCTTCTTATGATTCTAATTACTTTTTTGCTACTTGCTTAAAATATATGTTCAAACACGTACCAAGTATGAGTTGTCTTACAGTGGCATGACTCACGATAATGACGCTCTGTCAGTCCTGTGCATGATCAACAAACTTATGCAATTTGCTTTGCGTTACAAGCTTTTAGGATTAATTTCCCCCTTCCTGAACTAATAGAGGAGGTGAGTTGACTAATTATCAAAGGAACGTATTTTAGCCTCAAACAATTTATCTGCCTGAACTATTCTTGTATAACTAAACTTAGCACCAAATTAAGCTACTTGGTTTCTTATAAATTTAAATAAATGTAAACTGTTAAGTTTTTCAACCTTATACTTCGTCTATTTTTCCTTGGTAGTAATATAGTATCACTCCTTAAATGGCAGAATACTTAAAAATCTAATTAATGGAATCTTTTATCTAATGAACTAAGGGTCGATTATTCTTCTGGAAGAACCATTTATTGATGTCCCAATAGCAACGGCAACTAAGGCACCTACAGCATTGTGTAGAAAACGTGGTATTTATTAATATCATAAATACAATATCATAAATATCATTTTTCTATTATATGGAATCTCAAATATCACTTAAGTACACAGTGATAGCCACCTATCACGTATGATACCTATCAGAGAGGTACTTACAGAAAAGTTCGTATGTTTAAAAATAATTTTAGTCGGAACTATTTTAACTTTGATTTATTCTAAATATGTTTTTACTCCTTTAAAATACTCAATTAATAAATTTAGTTCATATATTAGTATAATATAGTCCTTCTATTTGTGGTAGAATAGACAGTTATTGCCCTCAGATGAACTGTTTGACCCACCGATATGTTGGAAATAAATGCTATCATAGTATCAGTACTAAGCACAATATAAATTTCACTATGTACTGTTGGAATACGACAAACCCCTATAAATGGGGTAGAAATAAGCTGTAACATATACCCGTCAATCATTTAAGATCGCTGTTCCTTAAGATGTAGTCTACAGTAGCTTAGAGAAACATTCAGTTTCATTTACTAAGCATACAATAATTTGATCATTAACCATTAATTTTCTATAATCATAGTAATTTCTGTCAGTATATATTCTACAAGTATATATTCTTTACACTTCAGAATTAAAGACATTATTACTGAGTTCAAAACTGCTATTAATTTTATTCAACAGACAACACAATATGAAGCTTACAATGATCTAACACCTTGTATACAGTAAATTAAATTTTATAAAACAAGAAGTTTTATTTAAAAACATAAAGTTATTGTTAAAAAGTTAAAGGAGATTTTAGATTCATTTTACTTAGGAAAGGTTTTGCTAAGAAAACTAAACCACGAGAGCAAAGGGTTATAAGTGACTTCTGACCTACCTCCATTGTCCGGGCCAGCGGGCTGCGTGCAAGGACGGATCTTGATGGCCACATAACCAAGGAACAGCCACGGTCTAAATTGCATGACACCAATTTTTCGATATCGTCTTTGCCCTCTAGCTAAAGGTAGTGACAAGGAATAATAATAGATTTATAACTAAAAGCATACCAATGCCATGAACTGTAAATCAAAAGAAGTTATTCGAAAATTGCAGAAAAACTACTAATTAATATAATATACAGCTTAATATGTCTTATATAGTAGTTGAAAGAATGTATAGTCGTAGCTATCAAAAGTGAGAGTTATATAACTTCTACACACTATATAAAAGAGAGCATGTAACAACATTATTAGTTATGTCCAAGTTAGGAAAATAGGTTATAAATATATTCTACAATATCACTTTACAATTATCAGATTAAAAAATAAGCTTGACTGTATGAAATACAAATATGTATATTTAATGAGATGACAGGTTAAGACCTTCAATTTGTTAATAACTTCTGTTCAATAATAGAAAATGTGTTGATTGTTAATAACTGCTGTTCAGTTATATATACCAAACGTTTCTCTGAGCTACACTTTACCTTAAGGAACGGCGAATGTAACTGATTGACGGGTATTAATTACAGCTTATCTCTACAACCATTTATAGGGGTTTGTCGTATTGCAACAGTATATGGTGAAATTTATATCATGCTTAGTACCATTACTATGATAGAATTTACTTGCAACATATCGGTGTATCAAACGTTTCTCTGAGCTACACTAAACCTAAGGAACAGTGAACGTAAACTGATTGACGGGGATTAGTTAAAGCTTATCTCTACAACCATTTATAGGGGTTTGTCGTATTGCAACAGTATATGGTGAAATTTATATCATGCTTAGTACCATTACTATGATAGAATTTACTTGCAACATATCGGTGTATCAAACGTTTCTCTGAGCTACACTAAACCTAAGGAACAGTGAACGTAAACTGATTGACGGGGATAAGTTAAAGCTTATCTCTACAACCATTTATAGGGGTTTGTCGTATTGCAACAGTATATGGTGAAATTTATATCATGCTTAGTACCATTACTATGATAGAATTTACTTGCAACATATCGGTGTATCAAACGTTTCTCTGAGCTACACTTTACCTAAGGAACAGTGAACGTAAACTGATTGACGGGGATTAGTTAAAGCTTATCTCTACAACCATTTATAGGGGTTTGTCGTATTGCAACAGTATATGGTGAAATTTATATCATGCTTAGTACCATTACTATGATAGAATTTACTTGCAACGTATCGGTGTATCAAACGTTTCTCTGAGCTACACTTTACCTTAAGGAACGGCGAATGTAACTGATTGACGGGTATTAATTACAGCTTATCTCTACAACCATTTATAGAGGTTTGTTGTATTGAACAGTAAATGGTAAGATTTATATCCTGCTTAGTGCCGATACTGTGATAGAATTTACTTCCAACACATCGGTGTACCAAACGTTTATCTGAGCTACACCACGCCTTTAGGAACCAAATTTAACAATTGATTTGGTTCTTTTGCTAGTAATCAAGTAAAAACATATTTGTAATGTATCAAATAAAAGGAAATATCAATGAAAAAACTGTAATAAATAACAGTTTACCTTCATTAAAATTTATAAGAAACAAGTCGCTTAATTTGGCGCTAAGTTTAGTAATAAAAGAGTTGGTAAGGCATATTAATCCTTTGAGGCTAAAAGAGGTTCCTTTGACAGTTAATCAACTTACCTACTCTATAAGTTCAGGAAAGGGAGGGAATTAATCCCAAAGTACACAAAGCTTGTGACGTAAATCAATTTGCATAAGTTTGTTGATGATGCACAGGACTGACAGAGCGTGAGTGACGCCACTTTAAGACAGCTCCTACTTGGTACGTTTTTGAACATACATTTTAAGTATGTACGAGTATATTTTAAATAATTTAACTACTAAAATTATATTTAAAATCATTTCGTAAATGTTTTGAAATGTTGTAAAACCCAATTCCCTTTAGTACAATACTTAAGACTTAAGTATGTTATCTCATGACCTCAAAATCACTTTGCGTATTCTATTGCTATCACTGTTTTTTTTTTTTTTTTTTTTTTAGAATTTATATTTTCCGGTATAGAACCACTTTAAGTAGTTATCTACATTACTTACCAGTTAACCAGCCGTTTTGTACCTGGCATTCGCAATAGTATCGCTTAGACTGAGATAAGCGAATGACCTTCCAGCTAATATAGGTACAGTAAGGAGGGGCGGAGGCATGACCCACGTGACATACTGTCATTGGCCGAATAAAAGTCCACCAATAACATGTGTAAAACATCTGGTTATATAGTAAATAATGTATATATCACCTTGACATGGTTGTCAACGGGAAATATTTATTCCAGTTATGACTCCGGCTGTTTAAGACTAATACCTTTATTATATTTATAAAACTAGCTGTACCCGCCCGCTTCGCCGGTCATAATATTGAGTTTTGATTGATTCATTGAAATGTGCAGCAACCTTTCAGTTTACACAGTATCCAATTTACAACAGCTGATGTTTTGTGTAGTTAACTACTGTACTCAATTATTTTTAATTTTGAAAATTTTGCCTACCATAATTTTATTCTATTTGTTTTTATTTAACAGCTGTTAATCAAAGAAATCAAAAGATAAAAATATAAACAGTTTTAAAATTTAACACGTGGTTTAATTTAATTTTGACATATTTAAAACCCACAGCTGATATTCTTTTTATATTTGACTTATTATACCTTCATGTATCCTGCTATTTGATTAACATTGAAACTTTAGAAGTCCAAGGGATGGAGCCCTGAGGGATTAAAGAAACGGGAATAGGACAGAAACCTTCCCTGGGGTATATAGAACAACTTCCCCAAGTTTCATGGCGGTTGGCTGGACGGTTTGGTAGCGCATAAAGGACAGACAATCATACATTGTATTTTATAGATATAGATAAGACATTAAAAAATATTCCTTTACACTTAAATTTAACTAAAATCTAAATGTTTATTAGTCCGTGGTTTCAAACTTGATAGTTTACCTCTATAGCAATGATTGGTTAAGAATAATATTGTAAAATATGGTAAATTTATAATTAATTATTTAAAATAAATTTAGTTATTTTAATGTAAGTTCTATTCTATTTAATTTAGTTTTATTTTTTAAGAAGTATATATCTCGTCCGGGAGTAGTAGATGTGGTTTATCCAAATTTATCACCTTAATTAATTGTATATGTTCTTCTAATATTGTAATACATGATAGTTGAATGACTCATTTGCTTTTAATATTACTTCTGTTGACTTAATATTACTTCAAAGGACTACTATTCTTGAATTTTTATATGAGCATTATCCTATCGGTGATATAATAAATCGACAAACGTTGTCCATAGTACAATTAATACACATAACTTCAATATACCTTAAAATAAGTGACAATCATTGGACGATTTCATATATAAGTTTTTTTTTAAATATAACTAAATTAGATCGTAAATATTAAACATTTTATTTTAACAGCTAATCAGGTCAAAATATGTTACGAAGCGTTAATTTCTAACATTTAATGCACATACGACTGCAGACCTTAATAATTATAATAATATTTTTAAATTTTAGTTATTTAGATTATTGGATCTTTTATGTCAATTTACTACCACTTCTTTCTTTGTTTCCGTTAATTCACTACCACTTGAAAAACATTTTATTACTCTACAACCTGTTCCCCGATAATTTTTACGTCCACTGTGTTATTCCGTATCCGCTAGGAATCCGATATCGCTGGCCTCATCTTATCGCTTTCCAAGAACATACACACGGAGAGCTCATACACACTGGTCAATCGTTGAATTTACCAGTGTGTGATCAATTTTAGTAGCCACCTAACGTAACCGTAATTGCGATAAAAAAGTAGTGGTAGTGAATTAACAGAAAAGGTCCAGATTTTCATAAAAACCAGATTAAAATAGTAACATAGTTTCCATGTAGCTCAAAGTAACTAACATTTTTCTACCATGGTTAACAAGAAGTTATACAGTACTAGTTTGTCTTGTCACAACACTGCATGCAGTATTTTAGTGTTTGTTCACTGCTCTCAACCCCTCTCCAATTTAATTACATCAAAATTACACTTTCCTCACAAAAAATGGTAAATATATGCCAGTCAATAACGCTCTAAATTAAATTCTTCTCTTTTTTCCAATACATTGGTAGATAGGATAATTTTAATATGTTTTAATAATTTTAATAACATGATAATGGTAGTCTTTCTTAAATAGGAGAATACCATTTTTAAAGAAACTTTAGCTACTAATATATTCCTTGTACTTCATCCAATTAACATTCATTAGCATCAGTGATATTATGTTTGGGGGAGTAATTTCTCCCCTCTAACAGAAAGGTCAAAGTAAAAAGCTTCATGAAAATAACAGTTTTTTAAATCAACAAATATATATATTTTTAAAATAGTCTCGATTAACCACCAAAGACAATGACGTAGGAATATACTTAAGTTACATTTAAAATTGGCCAGCAAAATAATTCTAGTACCCTGCATCAAAATGATTTTTGACTATGCTAAATAAGCTTTTGGTTAGCAATAAATAATTGGATGAAAGAAAGCCAAATATCTACACATTATTCTTATGAATGGCCAAAGATGTGTAAAATAACAATTCAACTAGGTTGAAACAGCTGTTTCAGAGCTTAAAAGCTAAAGGAGGTCTTATTTTACTAATCGAACTTAGGGCTAAGAAGCCCTCTCGAATACTTAAACTGCAAACTAAAGGCTGTTAAGTGACTGCCTAAAGCACACCCAGTCACCCATCCAAGGAACAGCCACGTTAGAATTAGCTTAATTTTTTTACCATGCGCCAACGTCGAAACTCGTCAGTCAAGCCCACTAGCTTATCTGCGAGGGTGATGAAAGTTAGATTGTAGATCTTAGCTTGACCGCTTACTAACATGTTTCAGGTGCCTTTTGATTAAAATAATAAATCAGGATTTCAAATATTAAAATAATAATTAATTAAATAAAATAGCTTATTTACAGTAAACTCATTATTTTAATATCAGGGGTGCCAACACTGACTGCCTCTAGTCATTGAAATATCTGAATATCTCATCATACATCATCCTTCAAATGGATTTCCAATAATACCTTTATCTTCAAGTGAACGTCTTGAGACTTGGGGTGTTTCGCTTTCATTATCATAAATATTTAATCTGTTACTAAAATAACAAGAAATGTTCACTAGTATTATAGCTTTGTTAGTAAAATGTATATTACCATAGCATAAAGACCATACTATATTGATTAAGTCCAACGTCCATTTAAGTTATACAATCATATGGTCGGTAGATAATTTATTTGTAAAATTATCTCTTCATATATTGAAATATACTTGAAAATCAACAATTATAAACCTTTTTTTATACTGTATTTTAGGTATTGCATGAAAATACCTGTACAAAATTTAATATTTATTTTAAATTTGTATCAAACTTGCAATATACTAACAGTCTTTACAAGACTCAGGAGAGAATGAAATATGTCGGGAATACTTTGTATGGATGAGTTATGAGTGAGTTATTCCCAACTTCTGCTTCCTTGAGGTACTCCGCATTCTTATCCCTTCGGAAGTTAAAATTACAGTTTCCGTTGTAGTATTTACACAGATATAAGTTTGATATTTTTTGTGTTAAGTATTGAACACATTTTATATCATTGTTAGTTTATAAACAAAACTATTTTCTGAACAATATATATTTGGAGAAGGCAATTACATTTAATATTTAGTCGGTAAAACTGTTATGATGAAACAGTCAGAATAAAAGAAAATTAAAAAACTAATTTATAGGATAATCCTTTATTAACTTAATTTTATTCACTTGCGTAACATACATTTACATAATTTTTAGATTGGAACATAAAGCTAGGCCTCAGCACTTGAAGTTATTTGCTTGTGAAAATATATATTCAATGCATTTTTCTTCGATACAAATACGAAAATATCAGACAAATATTGTGTTGCTCAATTTCAATTATAGAATGAAGTATTACAATTACTTACACAATACACTCTTAGCTTGTTTGGTTTGTTAGTTAGTTGATCTTAGTTTGTTGTTTATTAGTTAATTTTTGTTTAAAATTGCAGTCATTTGATTGATTATTGTATTTCAATTGTTAAAATAAAGAAAAACTTGGATTTTCTTATAAGCATTGCTACAAAATATGTATTTCACCTTATAAAAACTTCTTCAGTCTGTTAAAGTGCAATGTTAACAATTAATCCAAGGCTCTTGACTTTGCTTTGATATGGCAGTTAAGTATCGTTAACAATCAATTTTGGGAGCACTGTAAATGTATATGGTCATTAATGCCTCCGAGGGAGCAATTATTATGGGTTATGTCTTTTCTTTATTAAGTATTAGCCCATTTTCACGTGACTTAATACAGAAGGCATGTCGTCATAAATTATAGTTACAGTTTCGTTCAATTTGCTGATTGTAAAGGAAACTTAGTATATTTACTAGTCGTAAACGTAAGAATGAAATGTAATATTGTGCAATACATTGACTACGTCATTATTTTACAGTAAAGAGAAGTGGGCCCAAACTGTACCCCTGAAGAACACCACAGTAACAGTCAACCTATCTGAAGTTTCATTGTCATGACTCACACAATTTTCTCTCACACCTAGGAAAGGTTCCATTCAAGATAAAGCGTTTCTTGATAAAGTTTTTCTAACAGAATATTATGATTAACTGTGTCAGAGGCTTTGCTGAAATCAAACAAGGTCAGAACTGACCTAATTTTTTTCCCAGTTCAAGGCAAATCTAAAATCATCGGTTACATTTAAATGACTGTTTTGGTCCTATGTTTTGTCTAGTACTAGACTAGTAGGTGTTTAAAATATGGTGTGAATCGAAGTAATATTTACTTGGCAATAAACGAAACTCTGACAGGCTTAAAAAAGAGAATTGAATATACAGATGGGTCTGCAATATTTTCGTGAGAAAAGGACGGGATTTTATTTATTGGATGAATTAATGCATCCTTTAAAATTATTTCAGTCCATATTTTAACTGTGCACATACCATAACGATTACCTCACGCTATACTTTTGACTGATTGCTGGCCAAGTTGTTTTTTAGTTAGTATTAAGTGCTAGCATATTTATATCTTCCTTAATGTTTGGGGTATTTGGGAGTGCAAATAAGAAACATGCCTAAAGGTAGGCTATACATATAAATACGTTTTATCGGACGGTAATATGACGAATAATTTAAACCTATAAATAAAGTATAAATATTTATATATTTTTACTGATTTCTAGTAATCTAAAAAAATACCAAACGAGAGTGAATCAAATTATAATTGTTAATCTATTCAAATTAATTTTGAATTAAAAATAATTAAATAAATTAAAATATTTGAACATATCAGTAGATACCGATGATATTTTACCTTTTAAATCTAAATGTATAATAAATACAGCTTTACATATCATGCGAACTTTTTTCATGTGCTATAAGTAGTAAAATAAAGTAGTTGTGATTATAATTAATTACTAGTTTTTTTATTTAAAAATAATAGATTTTACTATCTCAATAAACTATAATACATATTTCAATACTAGATTACAATCTTGACCCTTTTGCAAGCATGAATTTACTATATTTATGGCCAGCTCAGCAATCCAATTCAATTCATCGCTTTTAAAATGTTACATTTAAGACTCGTAGAATATGTTTTGTCTGCTGTAAACCTGCTAGGTTGAACAGGAGATTTGTTCTAGCTACTAGGATCATTTACAAGAGTTTGTGAAATAGACCATCTATTTATATTTGTAACACATATAGTGTCAAAATAAATTAATTAAAATTACTTGAATTCAATTGGCTAAGTATGAATTAACAAAATCATAACAATTACAAAACTACGACGAATGTTTCAAAAGTTTACAGAGACTTCAATGTTGTGTTAACTTGCAGCATTATTCAAAACAAGTTAAAGTACTGTGAATTGCAAATGAGGTGTAACTACCTCTATATTTATGACCAGATTTACAGAACAACATAAACAGACTGGCTGGGACACTGGTATAGTTAACACATTGTTTATTCAAATATTCAATTTCTTTTATTGCATAAACACGACATATTAATGTACAAAGTATCGCAATCGTCAACAATTCCACAAACATATAGCAAGAAATCAACATACAGCAAGAAATCAACACAGCAAGAATATACAGGAAGAACATATAGCAAGAAATCAACATACAGCAAGAACATACAGGAATAAATCAACTTACAGCAAGAACATACAGCAAGAACATACAGCAAGAAATCAACATACAGCAAGAACATACAGGAAGAAATCAACTTACAGCAAGAACATACAGCAAGAAATACATACAGCAAGAACATACAGCAAGAAATCAACATACAGCAAGAACATATAGCAAGAAATCAACATACAGCAAGAAATTAACAAGCAGCTAAAAAGCTGCTTGTTGATTTCTTTTATGTCATACTGGATAAAATAAAAATCATGAACAATTTTATTGTTAGTTAACAAACATTTATTTAATTGTTTAAATTGTATAAAAGAATTAAATAATTAAAACAAACTTTCAAACTCTCGAGAACGTTAGTTCAACTACTAACTGTTTTATTTACTAAAATAAAGTCGTAGACTAGTCATCATATTCCAGAATTAACAAGTGAAGGATTTGACATGTAGTCTTTCTTGTAATAGCACCGACTGAAAAATTACTTTTTTGATTATTTTATTGCCTTTTCAATCAATATAGTTTTCGTTTTTTTTTCATTATATAATTTTAATTACTGAAAGTAAAAAAATAATAAAATAAAAAACAGCTGTGTATGTATAATCCATTTCAATTTACATGTACAGTTGAGTATTCATGCTTCCCCAATTAAATACATGCTTTGAATTTCATACCAATAATTTAAGACCAATTGTTGGAAGTTCCAACTAAACAGAGATTTAATTTCCTTTCATTATTTATAAACGTTACTTTATACAGAAGTTGCCTTTACTATTTAGTTCTACAGAGTGTGTTAGGCTCTATCACAACACGTGAATAAATGAGCAGCCAGTGGTATCGTTTTCCAGCATGATATTTCTGGTGGAAATTGTCTTTGTAGAGAATGCTCCTTAAAAAAATACATAACTAAAACACTACTCTTAGTGATTTCACTACAACACCACTTCTTGTTTACCATTTTATAGGCTCATTTTGGCTACATATAATATATCGTTGTATTTATGATAAGTTAACTTAAAACTAACTAGTTCTTCTCTAAATTCATTAAATGTACCTTTTTAACACAGATTACCATTATAAATATTGTCTTGGCAATAATCTTTTAGAGTTTTTGCCTCGGTCCATTTTTAATGTAGTAAATCTACAACATGCTGTAATGTTATTGGTCATATATAAATCCATTAAATGAATTAAAATTCTAAATTACACAACAAACTAGGTAATTGACGTAATATTTCATATTACATGTGCATAGTGGGTGGACCTCTTATATTGATATTGACCTGTTTTCCCACGCAGGCATGTACAATAGTTTTCATAAACCCTATATTAGACTGGTGGTATTGACCCACCCACCAACCTTTAAACCTACGGTGGTGTGTGTATATATATATATATATATATATATATATATATATATATATATATATATATATATACCACTAGGACATATATCATAAAGGACATAAAATATTATGTAAAACTGCAAAATAAAACAAATACGAAATGTAGACATTTTTTAGATGATTTAGGTGTTTATGCAAAATATATATTTAAGACTTTATAAGTGGTCTGTTTTACAATATATCTTTACCAAACAATTTTCTAGGTATTTACTTTGATAGTATAATTTTGGTATAATTTTGGTAACAAAATGTAATATTCTCTACTAATCTTACGCACATCATATATAAACTTATTATAGTGCTTATTATGGGATGACATCCTCATCTATAATACAAATAATTATGTTGTATATACATAAATACTTAAAGAAATAAATCAAACTAGACTTACATTTATGTTCAGTTTTGATTACACTGTGAGAAAACCTACTTCGGCTTCAATGTCCTCCATAGTCAAAACTAATTTGGGAAGCTGTTTTTTCCATTAATTTTCTATCATTGCAACAATCCTATCATCCTGGGATCGTTTCATCCAGCGCTGGAATAGGTCAATTAGCACAATAAGGAAGTGCAAGATTCTTCAACATATCGGAGGTTTGAGTTTTTAGGATTCCCTGTAGGAAGCTTGGTTTATATAGATGTTTAAGATTCTACCATTATTAAATTTAGTTTATATAGCATGGTTATAAAATAGAAATTCTCCTCAAAAGACATGATTTATTCAAGCTGAGTTAAATTATTATGAAGCTACTTGAGAGTTGAGAATGTGAACTTCGTGTTTCTAAATAACGAAAAAAGTATACACAAAATGGCTTTAGAATGTAAGGGTACAAATCTCCAATGGGAAGGTGAACAATAAGGAGATGAATGGAGACTGGGACTAATTTTTAGGCAATCTCTCTCTCTCTCTCTCATTGTGAGGAAGTGGCCTGGATCAAACTTCTGTTCATTAGTTAAGGATCTGTTCCACAGAGATATCAACCCACATTGTGATGATGTACTGGTACAGATCCTCAACAGGAGGGTGAACAAGACCGAGATGAATGGAGAGTGGGGCTCATTTCTAACAACCCCTCCCTCATTGTGAGTAAGTGGTCTGGATGAAACGTCTGTTCATTAGTTAAGGATCTGTTCCACTAAGATGTCAACCCATATTGAGGCAATAAATATCCTTTCAATGGATAAGTATAGTGTTTCAATGTTTATTAGTTAATTCTTTAGATGTACAAGATGTTTCTTTTAAAACGCAACCCATAATTTTAAATAAACATTAAAAAATATATATTTATTGTATATACACATTAAATTTGTCTTGTATATATTATATGTTTTATTATTATTAACATTTATTACTACTATTTACATGATTTCAATGACTTTTTTGTTTAGGTTTGGTGTTAAAATAAATATTCCTCCGTAGTAGACACTCTCTGGTCTTTGCTCAAAAACATGCTTCTTATCTCAACTTAATGACATTGCACGAATTCCAAATACGAGTAAAATGAACAATAATGCAAAAATTTAAATCAGCTGACAGCCAAGGAAGAATAAGAACCAGGGCTACCACCCTATGAACTTGTAATTATCTTGAATCTTAATTTCCTGTTCTTGTAAATAGGGTGGAGTTTTAAAATAAACACCCTGTATATTATAACGGTTTAATTGTTGTTTAAACATAAATATAAAGAATCTTATATAGCGTTATATTGTAGCTAGGAGACTTTTTTTAAAAAAAAGGAGAGGCCAATATCCTTGACCTTACTCTGCCCATTCCTCATAGTCTATCGATCTGTGCGAAGAACTTATTCAGACATAGTAAAGAGGTGAGCCAGTACAGTAGAAGGTGAATATTACTGATAAATCTTCCAGTCTAGGCCGGATTCGAACCAGCACTATCTCTAACCCAAGGTCAAAGCCCTGACCTTGGGTTAGACAGCTTAGCCACCGGCTCGCCCATTTCGTAATGTATTTTGTACCCAAACAATATTTTTATGATTTACTTAATACAAGATTTAGTACTATTATTACTCAGCCTAAAAAAAGTAAACAATTTAAATTGTTAAATAAAAAGTAAGAACATAAATTAATCATAATATGAAGTAACCACGTTTAGTAAATTAAATATCTAAAACGACTTTGTTTCAAGTTACAGTAATATAAACTTCATTAGGTTTATCATTTTTCAATTCACTACTATTTTGTAAGGATATTATGAGGTTAAATAAATCTAATTAAAATAAAGAAAACTTATCTTTTTAGAAATAATACGGGTATAAGTTACTTTTTTTCTATCGTAACAGTTTTTCAATTACATAAAAAGAACTGTTACGACAGAAAAAGATAGCTTAAACAAGTATTATTTCTATAATATAACAGTTCTGGAGGGTAATAACACAAAATGAATAAATTATCTTTTTAATGCAAAGTTTGTACTTGCACCAGTTAAAAAGCATAAATCTCCTATTTTATATGTATAAAACTATATTAGGTTTATATTGGTTTTATGTTTTTTAAATCGTATATGTATTTTTTTATGAATACTGTGTTATATTCTTTAGTTAAGAATCTTTCATGAAAAGGCGCGAGCAATAAATCATTATGAAATGAGGTATTTGACAAAAATGAAACTACCCTTGAAACAATTTTAGTTTTAAAATGTAAATATAAATAATTTAATAATTAATAAAAGTATAATTTGTGTAGTAAAATAGTTGCATTGGATAAATTAAACTGTACAAACACTATTTTCAATAATAAATTAATGACGAAAATTATCAGGCAAACATTTCTTTTTTTTTCTACACTCATTCTAAGCCTATATTAAATTACAGTTCAACCGTTTTGATAAATGTTGATGTATAAAGAAGCTGACAATGGATTATTCATAGATTTAGATTCCCCCATATAAATTCTCCACTTATTACTTTTTTAATTTTCAATTTAAAACTAAAAATAAGATGTGTGATTTATTATAAAAGTAACATACAATACGCCAGGAGACATAACATTCAATAATTTAACAAAGCTTTTATTAAGAAGGAAATAAAATAACATAACCTAATAATATTGACAATACAATTAATACGTGACTACTTCGAAAAAAAACATTATTGTACATATGATCAATTATGTATACCGCAATAAATCCCATATGTATGTGTAATTGATAACAATTGTTCTGTTTACAAAAAAGAAAAAAACATTTTAAACAAAAGTACGTGAAATCTAAAATTATTTACAATAGTTGTATTATCAAAAGAAAGCATGTTTTTCAAACTAATAATAGGGATCGTACCAAAACATATATTCGCTAAAATAATGACATTTGCTTAATATGTATTGAAAATTAATTCTTAAAGGAAGCATCCTAGCATGTTTTTAAATTTCCTTCCTGAATATAAAAAGGTGTATAATTCATGTAATTGTCCGTTTATGTATCAAATGTTTTCGTTTTACAAAATATTGTTTGACAAAACTATACACATTTATAATCTACAGTATATCGTTGACAACCAGGTCTGTGAAGAAGAAGAAAAAGAATGCATTTATTTTACAATATTAAATGATACAATACAGTAAGATAAATAATTAATGCTTAAGAAAAACAATAGTTACTATGGACCGTCTGTTTGTGTTTTACACAAAGTTGTAACGGAATGAAAACAAAACAAAATATTTGCGCTCAGTCAGCGATAAATTTAGTGTTGCCTACATAAATATACCTAACCAATAATTAAATATATATACATACATTTTTTGTATAAAAACTAATAATAAATAATAATTACTGAAAAATGAAAGAAAAAATTTGGCTATCCAAGCACTTTCTTTAACAGTAAATGAAACATAATAATACAAATAATAATTTATTTAAAACTTAAAACACTTAAAAAGATATGTATATATAAACATTTTTGTTGATCACCCCGTGATTGGAAAATAAACAAATTAATAAGATTATGTAAAACCAAACATAGATAAATACCATAAATAAATAAAAATACGTGTGTTTTAGTGTTCATTTGAATTTACTTTTAAAAATTAAATTCCCCTGACAAATCCCAACATTTTACCCAGGCATCCCTTAGGTATTTAGAAAGAGTCCGTCAATCTCACCGTTTTACTCAGGCAGTCCTTATGTATTTGGAAAGAGCCCGTTAATCCCAACGTTTTACCCAGGCATCCCTTAGATATTTCGAAAGATCCTGCCAAACACAACGTTATACCCAGGCACCCCTTATGTATTTGCAAAAAGAGCCCGTCAATCCCAACGTTTTACCCAGGCAACCCTTATGTATTTGGAAAGAGCCCACCAATCTCAATGTTTAATCCAGGCATCTCTTAGATATTTGGAAAGAGCCCGTCAGTCTCAACGTTTTACCCAGGCATCCCTTCGGTATTTGGAAAGAGTCCGCCTATCCCAACGTTTTACCCAGGCGTCCCTTAGGTATTTAGAAAGAGCCCCTCAATCCCAACGTTTTACCCAGGCATCCCTTAGGTATTAGGAAAAAGCCCACCAATCCCAACGTTTTACCCAGGCGTCCCTTAGGTATTTAGAAAGAGCCCGTCAATCCCAACGTTTTACCCAGGCGTCCCTTAGGTATTTGGAAAGAGCCGAACAATCCCAACCTTTTACTCTGGAGTTCCTTGGGTATGTGGAAAAAACCCGTCAATCTCAACGTTTTACCCAGGCGTCCCTTTTGTGTTTGGAAAGAGCCCGTCAATCTCAACGTTTTACCCAGGGGTCGATTAGGTATTTGGAAAGAGCCCGTCAATCTCAACGTTTTACTCAGGCACCCCTTAGGTATTTGGAATGAGCCCGCCAATCCCACGTTTTATCCAGGCGTCTCTTAGGTATTGAGAAAGAGCCCAACAATCTCAAAACGTTTTATTTAGGCGTCCCTTAGGTATTTTGAAAGAGCCCGCCAATCCCAACGTTTTACCCAGGCGTCCCTTAGGTATTTAGAAAGAGCCCACCAATCCCAACGTTTTATCCAGGCGACCCTTTGGTATTTGGACAGAGCCCGCCAACCCCAACGTTTTACCCAGGTGTCCCTTAGGTATTTGGAAAGAGCCCGCCAATCTCAACGTTTTACTCAGTTGTCCCTTAGTTATTTGGAAAGAGCCCGCCAATCCCAACGTTTTACCCAGGCGTCCCTTAGGTATTTGGAAAGAGCCCGCCAATCCCATCGTTTTACCCAGGCGTCCCTTAGGTATGTGGAAAGAGTCCGCCAACCCCAACGTTTTACCTAGGGTCCCTTAGGTATTTGAAAAGAGCCCGCCAATCTCAACGTTTTACCCAGGCGTCCCTTGGGTATTTCGAAAGAGCCCGCCAATCCCAACGTTTTACCCAGGCGTCCTTTAGGTATTTGGAAAGAGCCCGCCAATCCCAACGTTTTACCCAGTTGTCCCTTAGTTATTTGGAAAGAGCCCGCCAATCCCAACGTTTTACCCAGGCGTCCCTTAGGTATTTGGAAAGAGCCTGCCAATCCCATCGTTTTACCCAGGCGTCCCTTAGGTATTTGGAAAGAGCCCCCAATCCCAACGTTTTACTTAGGCGTCCCTTAGGTATTTGGAAAGATCCCGCCAATCCCATCGTTTTACCCAGGCGTCCCTTAGGTATTTGAAAAGAGTCCGCCAATCCTAACATTTTATCCAGGAGTCCCTTGGATATTTGGAAAGAGCCTGCCAATCCCAACGTTTTACCCAGGCATCCCTTAGGTATTGGGAAAAAGCCCACCAATCCCAACGTTTTACCCAGGCGTCCCTTAGGTATTTAGAAAGAGCCTGTCAATCCCAACGTTTTACCCAGGCGTCCCTTAGGTATTTGGAAAGAGCCGAACAATCCCAACCTTTTACTCTGGTGTTCTTTGGGTATTTGGAAAGAACCCGTCAATCTCAACGTTTTACCCAGGGGTCGCTTAGGTATTTGGAAAGAGCCCGTCAATCTCAACGTTTTACTCAGGCACCCCTTAGGTATTTGGAAAGAGCCCGCCAATCTAACGTTTTATCCAGGCGTCTCTTAGGTATTTAGAAAGAGCCCAACAATCTCAAAACGTTTTATTTTGGCGTCCCTTAGGTATTTGGAAAGAGCCCGCCAATCTCAACGTTTTACCCAGGTTTCCCTTAGGTATTTAGAAAGAGCCCGCCAATCCCATCGTTTTTCCCAGGCGTCCCTTAGGTATTTGGAAAGAACCCCCCAATCCCAACGTTTTATTTAGGCGTCCCTTAGGTATTTGGAAAGAGCCCGCGAATCCCAACGTTTTACCCAGGCGTCCCTTAGGTATTTAGAAAGAGCCCACCAACCCCAACGTTTTATCCAGGCAACCCTTTGGTATTTGGAAAGAGCCCGCCAATCCCAACGTTTTACCTAGGCGTCCTTTAGGTATTCGGAAAGAGCCCGCCAATCCCAACGTTTTACCCAGTTGTACCTTAGTTATTTGGAAATAGCCCGCTAATCCCAACGTTTTACCCAGGCGACCCTTAGGTATTTGGAAAGAGCCTGCCAATCCCATCGTTTTACCCATGCGTCCCTTAGGTATTTGGAAAGAGCCCCCCAATCCCAACATTTTACTTAGGCGTCCCTTAGGTATTTGGAAAGAGCCTGCCAATCCCATCGTTTTACCCAGGCGTCCCTTAGGTATTTGAAAAGAGCCCGCCAATCCTAATGTTTTATCCAGGAGTCCCTTGGATATTTGGATAGAGCCTGCCAATCCCAACGTTTTACCCAGGCGTCCCTTAGGTATTTGGAAAGGGCCCACCAATCCCAACGTTTTATACAGGCGTCCCTTAGGTATTTAGAAAGATCCCAACAGTCCCAACATTTTACCGTGACGTTCCTTAGGTATTTGGAAAAAGCCCACCAATCCCACGTTTTATCCAGGCGTCTCTTAGGTATTTGGAAAGAGCCCAACAATCTCAAAACGTTTTATTTAGGCGTGTCTTAGGTATTTGGAAAGAGCCCACCAATCCCAACGTTTTACCCAGGCGTTCCTTAGGTATTTAGAAAGAGCCCACCCATCCCAACGTTTTATCCAGGCGACCCTTTGGTATTTGGAAAGAGCCCGCCAATCCCAACGTTTTACCCAGGCGTCCCTTAGGTATTTGGAATGAGCCCGCCAATCCCAACGTTTTACCCAGGCGTCCCTTAGGTATTTGAAAAGAGCCCGCCAATCTCAACGTTTTACCCAGGCGTCCATTAGGTATTTAGAAAGAGCTCGCCAATTCCAACGTTTTACCCAGGCATCCCTTAGGTATTTGGAAAGAGCCCGCCAATCCCAACGTTCTAACCAGGCGTATTTAGAAAGAGCCCGCCAATCCCAACGTTTTATATAGGTGTTCCTTACGTATTTAGAAAGAGCCCGCCAATCCCAACGTTTTACCCAGGTGTCCCTTAGGTATTTATAAAGAGCCCGTCAATCCCAACGTTTTACCCAGGCGTCCCTTAGGTATTTAGAAAGAGCCCGCCAATCCCAACGTTTTACCCAGGCGTTCCTTAGGTATTTAGAAAGAGCCCACCCATCCCAACGTTTTATCCAGGCGGCCCTTTGGTATTTGGAAAGAGGCCGCCAATCCCAACGTTTTACCCAGGCATCCCTTAGGTATTTGAAAAGAGCCCGCCAATCCCACCGTTTTACCCAGGCGACCCTTAGGTATTTGAAAAGAGCCCGCCAATCTCAACGTTTTACCCAGGCGTCCCTTAGGTATTTGGAAAGAGCCTGCCAATCCCATCGTTTTACCCAGGCGTCCCTTAGGTATTTGGAAAGAGCCCCCAATCCCAACGTTTTACTTAGGCGTCCCTTAGGTATTTGGAAAGATCCCGCCAATCCCATCGTTTTACCCAGGCGTCCCTTAGGTATTTGAAAAGAGCCCGCCAATCCTAACATTTTATCCAGGAGTCCCTTGGATATTTGGAAAGAGCCTGCCAATCCCAACGTTTTACCCAGGCATCCCTTAGGTATTAGGAAAAAGCCCACCAATCCCAACGTTTTACCCAGGCGTCCCTTAGGTATTTAGAAAGAGCCTGTCAATCCCAACGTTTTACCCAGGCGTCCCTTAGGTATTTGGAAAGAGATGAACAATCCCAACCTTTTACTCTGGTGTTCTTTGGGTATTTGGAAAGAACCCGTCAATCTCAACGTTTTACCCAGGGGTCGCTTAGGTATTTGGAAAGAGCCCGTCAATCTCAACGTTTTACTCAGGCACCCCTTAGGTATTTGGAAAGAGCCCGCCAATCTAACGTTTTATCCAGGCGTCTCTTAGGTATTTAGAAAGAGCCCAACAATCTCAAAACGTTTTATTTTGGCGTCCCTTAGGTATTTGGAAAGAGCCCGCCAATCTCAACGTTTTACCCAGGTTTCCCTTAGGTATTTAGAAAGAGCCCGCCAATCCCATCGTTTTTCCCAGGCGTCTCTTAGGTATTTGGAAAGAATCCCCCAATCCCAACGTTTTATTTAGGCGTCCCTTAGGTATTTGGAAAGAGCCCGCGAATCCCAACGTTTTACCCAGGTGTCCCTTAGGTATTTAGAAAGAGCCCACCAACCCCAACGTTTTATCCAGGCGACCCTTTGGTATTTAGAAAGAGCCCGCCAATCCCAACGTTTTACCTAGGCGTCCTTTAGGTATTCGGAAAGAGCCCGCCAATCCCAACGTTTTACCCAGTTGTACCTTAGTTATTTGGAAATAGCCCGCTAATCCCAACGTTTTACCCAGGCGACCCTTAGGTATTTGGAAAGAGCCTGCCAATCCCATCGTTTTACCCATGCGTCCCTTAGGTATTTGGAAAGAGCCCCCCAATCCCAACATTTTACTTAGGCGTCCCTTAGGTATTTGGAAAGAGCCCGCCAATCCCATCGTTTTACCCAGGCATCCCTTAGGTATTTGAAAAGAGCCCGCCAATCCCACCGTTTTATCCAGGAGTCCCTTGGATATTTGGAAAGAGCCTGCCAATCCCAACGTTTTACCCAGGCGTCCCTTAGGTATTTGGAAAGGGCCCACCAATCCCAACGTTTTATCCAGGCGTCCCTTTGGTATTTAGAAAGATCCCAACAGTCCCAACATTTTACAGTGACGTTCCTTAGGTATTTGGAAAAAGCCCACCAATCCCACGTTTTATCCAGGCGTCTCTTAGGTATTTGGAAAGAGCCCAACAATCTCAAAACGTTTTATTTAGGCGTGTCTTAGGTATTTAGAAAGAGCCCACCAATCCCAACGTTTTACCCAGGCGTTCCTTAGGTATTTAGAAAGAGCCCACCCATCCCAACGTTTTATCCAGGCGACCCTTTGGTATTTGGAAAGAGCCCGCCTATCCTAACGTTTTACCCAGGCGTCCCTTAGGTATTTAGAAAGAGCCCCTCAATCCCAACGTTTTACCCAGGCATCCCTTAGGTATTAGGAAAAAGCCCACCAATCCCAACGTTTTACCCAGGCGTCCCTTAGGTATTTAGAAAGAGCCCGTCAATCCCAACGTTTTACCCAGGCGTCCCTTAGGTATTTGGAAAGAGCCAAACAATCCCAACCTTTTACTCTGGAGTTCCTTGGGTATGTGGAAAAAACCCGTCAATCTCAACGTTTTACCCAGGCGTCCCTTTTGTGTTTGGAAAGAGCCCGTCAATCTCAACGTTTTACCCAGGGGTCGATTAGGTATTTGGAAAGAGCCCGTCAATCTCAACGTTTTACTCAGGCACCCCTTAGGTATTTGGAATGAGCCCGCCAATCCCACGTTTTATCCAGGCGTCTCTTAGGTATTTAGAAAGAGCCCAACAATCTCAAAACGTTTTATTTAGGCGTCCCTTAGGTATTTTGAAAGAGCCCGCCAATCCCAACGTTTTACCCAGGCGTCCCTTAGGTATTTAGAAAGAGCCCACCAACCCCAACGTTTTATCCAGGCAACCCTTTGGTATTTGGACAGAGCCCGCCAACCCCAACGTTTTACCCAGGCGTCCCTTAGGTATTTGGAAAGAGCCCGCCAATCTCAACGTTTTACTCAGTTGTCCCTTAGTTATTTGGAAAGAGCCCGCCAATCCCAACGTTTTACCCAGGCGTCCCTTAGGTATTTGGAAAGAGCCCGCCAATCCCATCGTTTTACCCAGGCGTCCCTTAGGTATGTGGAAAGAGTCCGCCAACCCCAACGTTTTACCTAGGGTCCCTTAGGTATTTGAAAAGAGCCCGCCAATCTCAACGTTTTACCCAGGCGTCCCTTAGGTATTTCGAAAGAGCCCGCCAATCCCAACGTTTTACCCAGGCGTCCTTTAGGTATTCAGAAAGAGCCCGCCAATCCCAACGTTTTACCCAGTTGTCCCTTAGTTATTTGGAAAGAGCCCGCCAATCCCAACGTTTTACCCAGGCGTCCCTTAGGTATTTGGAAAGAGCCTGCCAATCTCAACGTTTTACCCAGGTTTCCCTTAGGTATTTAGAAAGAGCCCGCCAATCCCAACGTTTTACCCAGGCATCCCTTAGGTATTGGGAAAAAGCCCACCAATCCCAACGTTTTACCCAGGCGTCCCTTAGGTATTTAGAAAGAGCCTGTCAATCCCAACGTTTTACCCAGGCGTCCCTTAGGTATTTGGAAAGAGCCGAACAATCCCAACCTTTTACTCTGGTGTTCTTTGGGTATTTGGAAAGAACCCGTCAATCTCAACGTTTTACCCAGGGGTCGCTTAGGTATTTGGAAAGAGCCCGTCAATCTCAACGTTTTACTCAGGCACCCCTTAGGTATTTGGAAAGAGCCCGCTAATCTAACGTTTTATCCAGGCGTCTCTTAGGTATTTAGAAAGAGCCCAACAATCTCAAAACGTTTTATTTTGGCGTCCCTTAGGTATTTGGAAAGAGCCCGCCAATCTCAACGTTTTACCCAGGTTTCCCTTAGGTATTTAGAAAGAGCCCGCCAATCCCATCGTTTTTCCCAGGCGTCTCTTAGGTATTTGGAAAGAACCCCCCAATCCCAACGTTTTATTTAGGCGTCCCTTAGGTATTTGGAAAGAGCCCGCGAATCCCAACGTTTTACCCAGGTGTCCCTTAGGTATTTAGAAAGAGCCCACCAACCCCAACGTTTTATCCAGGCGACCCTTTGGTATTTAGAAAGAGCCCGCCAATCCCAACGTTTTACCTAGGCGTCCTTTAGGTATTCGGAAAGAGCCCGCCAATCCCAACGTTTTACCCAGTTGTACCTTAGTTATTTGGAAATAGCCCGCTAATCCCAACGTTTTACCCAGGCGACCCTTAGGTATTTGGAAAAAGCCCACCAATCCCACGTTTTATCCAGGCGTCTCTTAGGTATTTGGAAAGAGCCCAACAATCTCAAAACGTTTTATTTAGGCGTGTCTTAGGTATTTGGAAAGAGCCCACCAATCCCAACGTTTTACCCAGGCGTTCCTTAGGTATTTAGAAAGAGCCCACCCATCCCAACGTTTTATCCAGGCGACCCTTTGGTATTTGGAAAGAGCCCGCCAATCTCAACGTTTTATCCAGGCGTCCCTTAGGTATTTGGAAAGAGCCCGCCAATCTCAACGTTTTACCCAGGCTTCCCTTAGGTATTTAGAAAGAGCCCGCCAATCCCATCGTTTTTCCCAGGCGTCTCTTAGGTATTTGGAAAGAATCCCCCAATCCCAACGTTTTATCTAGGCGTCCCTTAGGTATTTGGAAAGAGCCCGCCAATCCCAACGTTTTACCCAGGCGTCCCTTAGGTATTTAGAAAGAGCCCGCCAATCCCAACGTTTTACCCAGGCGTCCCTTAGGTATTTAGAAAGAGCCCGTCAATCCCAACGTTGTACCTAGACCTAGGCATCGCTTAGGTATTAGGAAAAAGCCCACCAATCCCAACGTTTTACCCAGGTGTCCCTTAGGTATTTAGAAAGAGCCCGTCAATCCCAACGTTTTATCCAGGCATTCCTTAGGTATTTGGAAAGAGCACGCCAATCTCAACGTTTTACCCAGGCGTCCCTTATGTATTTAGAAAGAGCCTGCCAATCTCAACGTTTTACCTAGGCGTCCCTTAGGTATTTAGAAAAAGCCCACCTATCCCAACGTTTTACCCAGTCGTCTCTTAGGTATTTAGAAAGATCCCGCCAATCCCAACGTTTTACCCAGGCGTCCCTTAGGTATTTAGAAAGAGCCCGCCAATCCCAACGTTTTACCCAGGCGTCCCTTAGGTATTTAGAAAGAGTCCACCAATCCGCACCGTTAAGTAACTAGTAATATTCGTTAATATCCAAAACATTTTTCTTTAACTAGGATTTTCTAATAGAACTCAAAACCGAACATGGCAACAAATTCTGTAACACAAACAGGTCTGTGTCGTTTTAACTTTATATTATAAATACCTTGAATCTTTTGACATTTTTATATAGTTAGAAACATAACAAATAGTTTAAATTTAACCTTGAAAACAAATAATTTGTAAATAAAATTAATCAAATCAAAATCAACTTATGCTCTTTCATTTTTACTCATCCTTATCAAATAACATTACACTAATTACTCTATTACTTTCTTATGCATACAGTATAAATAAACACTTGGCGTCAATGTTACATGTACTGGACTTCTTTTACATTTACTATAATAGAAAGAGAACTTACCACTATTCCTCCGAAAGTTAGTCATAATATTGTTCTAACTTTGATGGTCCTTGAAAGATCCTAGAAACGATCCTGCTGTAATTGTTTAGCTCTTAGTTTGATAAGAGTACTATATCTGATTACTAAGTACAGATTGCAAAGTTAGCTCAATTAAATTACAATCATTATATATAGTACAATTAAACGTCACACAACACATATTTATTACAATATAAGTACAAAATGCACAAATATTATGGTGAGTGTGGTTCACCGAAATCGATCACCATAATATTTGTGCATTTTGTACTTATATTGTTATAAATATGTGCTGTGTGACGTTTACTTGTACTGTATATATACCAATACGTATTATGCTAATTAAAAAACTAGTAATTATATTTACCGTTACACGAGTGCTTTCCAGTCTATAAGTGAACGGGTAGATGGACTACAATAGTTATAATATGTTTTGAAGACTTCCCGACAGTGTTGCTATAGACCCAAGAACACATTTCCCTCTAGATTACCGAAACAATTTCTCCTGGGTATAAAAATTCCCTCCTATGCTCTTTTACCACTTCAAACTGGCGGTAAACAAGTACTATTACGTCTAAAATATTTAAATTCCAAATTAAAATCTTTTTATAAAATACTTTAATGAAAAAAGCAATTTGTTCAAACATTTAGCAAAATTTCATGTTTTTACCATTATACGCTATAATTCCTAGTTGAATAGCTCAAAATCTCCCTCCACTGAGGAAAATTTCCCTCCATATAGCAACACTGCTCCGTGATTAGTTTCTTACACGTGACACGTCAGTCCTTCAAAGTTTTATAAAGAGCCAAAGCCGTTTTCTGATCGTTAAATCTCGAACGTTACGGTCGTTTGCACTAGCCGTGTGGTTTGATATGACGTCATAACGAATCAGTCAAGGATCCGTATTTCATTTAGACTCAAAACCTTTACAGCAATCTGATAGCTTATTAATTCTTACATTTTCACATATGAGACGCCAACACAACGTTGAGAGTAGTTTAAGGAAAATATGAATCATTATATGAGTGTGGGTGGCAGTAGTCTGGTTAGTAAGGTCGACTGTTCTCAAAAAGGGCCATTTATTAATAGCACAACATCCAATGTAAGAAAGGAACCTACAGATAAGTGGAATCCGAACCACGTAGTATTGGTCTGATTTTCAGCTAAATGACAAGCTTGATATCAGTTCTCTTCCCTATATAACATCCGAACACTAACTACTACCCAACATGGACACACCAGACGTCTCTAGTAGTGTCCACGCTGATAGAAACCATTAAGTAGACGCCGTGAAAGTATTACGAGGACCGAGAATAGAACCTATCGCCTACAACCACCATCACTTCTTACCCAAGTAGCTGGATTACAGCACTACGAAACCAGTCCCAGCATTACTATGTATGGGTTCTATTAAGTCTTTGGCCGTTTTGGTGTCAGTATCTTTGTTCTTCTTCTTCATATCTTAAATTTATTGAGCATCTACAAAGTCACCCTGACGATTATTACCTTTTCTATAATCTGTGAGATCTATATAAATTTATATATAGATCTTTATATAACATAAACAAAGCTACAGATACAGGCTACTATTGTTTAAGCAATCTAAATTGTAATCTTATTAGTAATCATCTTATTATTTGTTGTTCTCTTATGTCAAATTTTCAATACATAATAAGGTCCACAGATAACTGTATTTTAACTAGGGTCCACAATAATATTTGTAGACCCTATCTATTTTACAAAATTAATAAAAAAAAATTATGTGTAAATGTAATTTAGGCATGAAACTGTATTATTTAAAAATCATATATATAAAATCGTTTATTTTAACTTAGTAAAATAGTACTTCAAATCAAATAATAATACAAATTAATCATTACTTGAAAAAAGTTATCAATTAAAAACTGTTAAATTCCACTATATCTAACAGTGTTGCAAATAATACTATGTATGAAATCGAAACTCCACATAAATATTTCAAGACTATAAATTATATTACAAGCCAAGACAGTTGTCTAATATCTCAGAAACACCTACCCCATCTGTTTTTCAGTTAAATAAAACACATTCTTAGTTCAATCCATTGTACTCCTATGCTTGTTGGATGTGTGTTAGTGTGTTTTGGGGAAAATCTTTGTTGACATTAAAACTGTTAAATTATTAGTTATTTTTCCAATAATATTATTTGGTATACTAAAATTAATTATATTTTAAATGCATATTTAAAATGTAATTTGTTTATCAACATAATGGATTCTTAATTATTCAATTATTTAAAAGGTATCTTAACACACGTAGTTTAGTTGTGGTTTTGAGTTGAGTAGTGAAAACAACTGGTATTAATGATTGTATTAATAATGTTGGTACATTGAAAACCAAACATAAGTCCTGATATTGTAGAACAAACACCCAATAGGATACAGATATTATCGTTATCATATTTCTATTTATTTAAATAGTTTATTAAAAGTGAAATTTACTGGCTTAATTAACTGCTTCTTTAAAAGATCAAATGCAGTTCTTGATTTTTTTTCAAATTAAACTAACCTGTTATTAATATTACGTGGTTTTCGATTAATATTCTATTTTGTTTATATTAGTATACCCTACGTTTGATTAGTTTATAAAGGTATATTCATTATGGCTTTATTTAAATTATGTTATTAATATTGTACATTTAAAAAAGATAATCGTATAAACTATCCCAATTCAATTAAGTTACTAACTAAATAGGATGAGTAATATAAATAAATATAGTTTAAATGTATGACTAAATATCAAATATAAATAACTTACTATGACCTTACACGTATTTTTTTGACATTGTAAATATAAATAAACTGCAGTTCGTATAACTGTTGAAATATTAATAGCAGCAGCTCCTGGTGTAAAATAAAACTAGAATTTCAAGTTAAGTGCACTTCATGCTTCACTAGACAGGAAATATTTAAACGTAGCAGAAAGTTCATGGAAAAACTAGTTAAAATGTTGAACTGTCTACATAAAATAATAAACTGTAATAGAGAACTCGCGTCTACAGTGGAAGTAATTTACTTTTCATATGAACAATTTTATTTTACATATACATACTATGTATACTAAATTGACGTTTCATTTTAGTAAATTTCACCTATATTACATTCGATAATATTATACAATATTGTTCATAAATCATTATTGGGTATCAAGTAATTCTTACATGACAGTACATGGAGTATTTAAAATGTAGGATTTTACAATGATTAATTTAGGTTTGAAAATTAGCCATTATACTCATGGTTAATTTATTAAATATCTTTTTAATTATTTTAACCATAAATTCTATTTTATATTTTAAAAATTATACTTCTAGCCATTGATCGTACAATTTTACACCAAACCAACATATTTTATCTTTGTTACTCTAATGTATACATTTTACAGACGTTTTTAAAGAATAAACCTATGATCATAATATGTATTTCCATAATGTGTTATGCAAATAAAATTCAATGGATAAATTTCAATTGAAACAGTATTAAAATTGTTCAATAATTATAGTAATAATAATAATACAGAAACATAACATCCAAATCGGCCTAAACTAGTGAGTAGGCATGAGTCGAATATGTAAAATATTATAAATGGCATTAATGAAAAATGATAGTACGAATTTACTGTCGTGAAAAAATATTTTTTTTTATTTTTTTTATTTATTTATTTTTTTTTTTTTTGTACAACAAATATTCTACAAGTCAGTTTTTTTTTATTTATTCCTCTAGCCTATGGCTATTTGAGGAAAAATCTTATTCATAAATACATTTGCTATAATATTTACATCATAAAATACATTTGTATCCATTTATTTCTTTCATTGTTAATTTTCAATTAGTACTTATCGTTATTAATTTTTTCTTCTTCTTTATTAAAAAACATGATAAGTTTCTTAACATCTATACAATCAAAAGATATTAATTAGATACAATTAAATCAGACATTCAATAAAAAAATGATATTAATTCAAAACCAATATCTTATTAGACCCAAATACGTATAAATATGAAAATTAATATAAAGTAATATAGCTTAACACATTCAAATAAAACATAACATAATAGACACAGTATAAATACCTTGGCCACTCCAAATATTAGGAATATTAACGAGAGTAAATATATAAAAACAATAACAGTAACAACAAAAACAATAAATTAACAATAAACAATAAGTTAACCTTCGGTGGAATATTCATTTACAAACAATTGCAAAAGTAATTTAGAGCACAACAAAGTTCAGCTTCTAATAGTGTAAATGTTTGGACTATACAAAGGTCTACTGTGGACGGAACTGACTGTACTCCAAAGAGGGGTGAAATCTAAAAAAAAAATTAGTATTAATTTCAAAGATTAGACTTGAGATCAGGATTGGATTAGACCTGTTGATTTACTAATGTAAGACGATAACAGCAAAGTGATTGTATTTGAGTGATACAGCAAAGGACTTTGCTGGACCGTTTGACAATTGATGAGACCGTTTGACGGTTGTCTTATCCGTACCGGGACACAATGACGTGCTCTGTCATCTAGAGAGATCCATTAACTATTTAGATACCTTACATGTCAGTTAATTAAATTATAAATTTAAAAAGCTTCGAATACCTGGGTATGAAAAAGCATATCTGAACAATAATTTGTAAAACGTAATGTGATGTAGTTTTTGAATAGGTTCTAGGTAGTCCATCTGTTCTAGGTAGTCCATCAGTTCTAGGTAGTCCATCAGTTCTAGGTAGTCCATCAGTTCTAGGTAGTCCATCAGTTCTAGGTAGTCCATCAGTTCTAGGTAGTCCATCAGTTCTAGGTAGTCCATCAGTTCTAGGTAGTCTATCAGTTCTAGGTAGTCCATCAGTTCTAGGTAGTCCATCAGTTCTAGGTAGTCCATCAGTTCTAGGTAGTCCATCAGTTCAAAAGTGAGAGTGAAACATCTAAGTTCCAATGGTTTGAACATAAAATTAAGGTGCATTACGTTCATGTAATTAACCTTTTGCAATTTTCTTTGCTCACAATTCATATTGAAATGAGTTCTAAATAATACTTAGCAAAATCTAGAACTCATTTCATTCATTGAACTTAATTCATGGATTCAATTATTTTCTGATCCCAATCTCAAAACAAATTCAACTAAGACAAGTTTCATTAATTTTAGTCTTCGACAGCAAGAAGATGAATACAAAGCCTCTATTATGATCAATGATGAATTTCTGAAAGAAGCCACATCTGTAAAATTCCTGGGGATGCACCTTGATCCCGGGCTGACCTGGGATGATCATATTAATCAAATTTGCTCTAGAGTATCATCAAACATTTTTGCTTTGCGTAAACTTTCCAAAATTTGCTCCCTGGAAGTCTTGAAAATAGCCTATTAAGCTAATATACCCCCATTTGGCATATGGTATAAGACTCTGGGGAAGCTGTTGTAAATACAAACTAAAAAGAGTCTTTTGACTCCAAAAGAAAGCAATCAGAATAATGCAAAAATTAAAAACCATAGAGTCGTGTCGGGACGCTTTCCCGGAGCTGGGGTTTCTGACTCTGCCCTGCCTTTATATCCTCGATGTGGTCCTGTACTGCCGCTTCAAGTCCCAGTTGGTGCGGGGCAGGGACATTCTCGGCTATGAGAGGCAGGGACAACTTGCGGTCTCACCAACATAGAACATCGGCTTTTGAGCTTCTGCCATCACAAGTCGGGGTCAGACTAATCAATGGGCTCCCTGAGGGTGTCAAGCTAATACAAAATCAAAATCAATTTAAGAGTCAGCTATAACAATATTTGGTAACAAAAGCGTTTTACTCGGTTGATGAGTTCATGATGAGCCACTGGAGTTAGAACATTATAAAATTCCAACATCAAAAGGAGGGTCTGATTTCCAAATGAATGGCTGTATGAATGTTACACTTATATGTTTGAATGGACGATGAACGAATGCCATGATTTTAATTGTTATCAATAATTATTTTTTTTTTTTGATGATTGTGATACCATGTGAACTGGTTTTTTATGCAATAAAACTTTTTGTATTTTGAATATTGTTTAAAATCTATTAGCTAAATGATCAAATAGTTGCACTAATTAGCTACAATGTTATTGTCATGGGCATACCGCATAATTTACCATCTGAAAGCCATATCAAATTTCTTATAAAACTATTATTTTGCTACTATAAAGTCGGTTTAGATAAATATTTCCAAACCTTTATCAGGACGGGGGTTTTTATGAAACTATAAGACGGTTTATTTGTTGCTGCTAATAAGGATTCTCTCTAGTGTTTTTAATGAATGAATTCATTTTAGATACAATATAATATCTGTCGCACTATTTATTTATATAATAAATATTTGATAATAAATTAATTTTAAACGTCACAGGCAGTTTAAGTAATTATTTAAATTATAAGTGGCATATTAAGTTAACCCAAATATGTGGCCTAAGTTTGATTTGCTGTTTTAGTACTTTATTTGCCAGTTCCATTCCGAATGATATACAAAATACCCCCCGCCTCCCCCCAGCATTACAATTTGACATTTTGAGGTTGCATATATTAAAATTAGGAAAATAATTTTAAAAAGTATGGAAATAATTTCAAGTGCGAAAACCTTACAAGATATTAATTTTATTGTAATAGTTTGTTGATTTTCGTTTTTGGTATGACGTGTATTTATTTGGAATCAAATATAATTAAGAAACAATACTTGTTAACTTCATATTCACAACATAATCAGTAATAAGATAAATTTAAGCGTTAGTAAAAAAGGACTAGTGTTAGTTTTTAAACATATGAAAACGTTTTTATCAATAAAAACAAACTACGAAAGATAAAACTGGTTAAGTACAATATGCCATGGTGTATTTATGAATCTGCCAACTAAGCAATATTCATTAACAGTTATGTCTAGTTTCTAATAGCTTGAATACTAAACAATAAGTGATATCCAGAAGTTTAAACTCGCAATCAAAATGTCCTATTGTTACTTCAAAACAATGATTTATTCCACTTTAAAATAATGCTTGCTAATAGTTTTTGCTTTGTTGATTCATTAATGACAATGGAAGCACGCAATTCATTACAATAGAGCTAGCAGTTCATTCTCGTTAAGTGAGTTTTGTGGTTAGTAATGGTAACACTGCACCATTCTAATTAGCTACACGATTATTTATTATGTTAGGCACTTCAATACCGTAATAAAAATCTATATATACGAGCTATTGACTGACTGATCACAGGTCTCCCTGCTGTTCAACCTCCCACTAACCTATACATGCAGTGTGGTAATGGTCAACCACCCACCCGTGCAAGTACAGAGAAATTGAATTACATGCTCAGTGGCAATAAACCAGCCATCTACACATACACGTACAGTAGTAACTTCCCTCACACTCATATGCGCATACTCGTACGATGGTTATGGCCCACCCACCTGCCCGTACACGTGCAGTAGTAAGGACTCTACAACGCATATGTCCATACACGTATGGTAATAATGACCCAGACGATCAGTTATACACTCTTTGGTAATGAAAACCCTACCCATTGTACCGGGTCTTTTGACCGGTACATTTCGTTTTTTTTCGTCGTTGGCTGCCGGGCTGCCTGAGATCGCTCATGCCCTGCGTTTCGCGTACTTTGGTGGCCGTTGGCCCGGTTTCGGTCGTTCCGGTTTCCAGCTCTGGTCTGTCAGGTTGGCCATCTTTCGTTTTCTAGTAGTTTCTGGGCGGCCGAACAACTCACCATGCGGAGCTAGAGAATCCAAAACGTAAGTGTTCATTTGTAATTTCTAATATTTAATCACCCTTTTGGTGAAAATACTTTGTTTAAATAATATTCAATGGGCTTACTTGTGTTTTCAGAGTTTTGTTAAATTTGTTTTCTTTGTCTAGTTTTGTTAACCTAGGTTTGAGCCATGTGCTCCATGTTACTTTTTACCGTTAATTACCGTTAATGCTTTTTATATCTGCCTTTATTGTCAATAGTAGTTCTGTATAATGTTTTGTTGAGCCTTTTTACAGTTGTAGTTACCGCTTTACCATATTTTTTGTTCTTTGCCAATAACCTAGCCTATCTGTGTAATTTGATTTTCATGTTATAACCTATTGCTCATGTATCCATAGCCTAGTTTCAGTTTGTCATTTTTAGTTCCATATACGTAATTACGTCTTTTATAATTTGTTAAATTTGTAAATTGGTTTAAATTATTCATAGCCTAAAGTTAATCTTTCATTGTCTTGTTTGCTCCACTCATGTTCTTGTTTGTCTCTTCATGTTCAGTTTGGCAAAATCATGCAACCTTATATGTAGTTGTTATGTGTAAAATTTTTGTTGTTGTGGCTGGACTGTTTTTAATGGCTGTGTTTGACCTTGCAGTCCAGGGTCCTCGAGTGGGACATTTTCCCTCAGCCTGTCGTCCGGGGAAAGTTCGACCATCCACACTGCCAGCCTGGCCTGAGGACCATGTATAGAGGCCATTGGCGACCCTGCTGCCCCACCTACATCTTTGGGTAGGAATCTTCTGTCCTCAGGTCAGTGCTTTCCATTTGTTTCCCGGCGGCTGAGCTGGGGGTTGATAATAAGAAAAAAAGAAAAAAAGTTTGTGGAACTTTATGTGGCCTAGGCCTAAAACTGGAACATTTGCAGTGATTCATAAAACAGCCATGGGGACATTGTTATATATATATAAAAAATTTAAGAAAAGGAAAAGGAAAAAAAACTTATGTTAATATTTATTGTTATTTATCTTTGTTAGTTTATTCTGTTGTTATATTTTTTTAGATTTTATATTTGTTAGGTCCCTATGGTTAAGTTATGTTATTATTTATTGTTATGTTTAGGCCTAGTGATCGTTATTTATTTTTTCGTTGTTAATTGTATTATAGATGTCTTGAAGTGACTTTTTACTAGAACGGTACCGTGTTATATATTTTTTAAATTGTTTAATTTTTAAATTCTTCACCAAAAGGGGATTATTGTGCTTTGCTTAACTTCTAATTCGGAGCTGCCCAGGGATTCCGGCTTACTCCCTGGCCTCGGTGGAATCAAGGGATGTGGGCCAAATTGCCGGCTTAATTGGTGATACCAAAATTGTTATAAATTTTTCACTTTTATTTGGGTCTTTAATTTCTTGCGTTTTGGGTGTCTCCGGCTAGGCTGCAGATAGGCCATACACCATGTAGTTGTTAATTTTGGTTTTTGTAGAGTTTGTGGTTTTTGTAGCTTTGGTGAATCTTGTTAATTTTAGTGTTTATTGTTATTTATTTAATTGCGTCTATTTATTGTGGCCTTCTGCCAAGTTTTGATTATATGTTGGTTTAATTGGAAATAAATTAGTTTTGCTCAGCTGCCGAGTGTTATTTTGACCCTCCAACTGCCACCCATGATCCCATCGCTCGACTGGTTTTGAGCCATCCCCCCCAGTTGGCACGCTTTCCAGCTTTGGTGGGGGGGGATGGGTCTCAATTGGTAGCAGAGCGTGGTTGCCTAAAAAAAAAAAAAATTCTCTCTTGGTTGTTGACGGTGGGTGTTTGCCTGTTAGTAGGCCACGGTTGGCTGACCTACCGTCAAGGTGTCTTGGTATTGAAAAAAAAAAAAGGAAACAAATAAATAATTATTTAAAAAGAAAAACAATTAAAAACCCAAATAAATAATTTAACTTATATAAAAAAAAATAAAATAAAATAAAAACCTAGGCAATCCGCTTGGTTACTTTGTTGAATGGGTTTCATGGGTGGATTGGAGTGGTCGGCAGTGGCTCGGTAGGCTGAGGGTTTTGTTTGTCTTGGACCCTGGAGTTGTCGTTTTTTGTGTATATTGTTGAGAATTGTTGCGTTAGAGATGGCCTATCTGCAGAATGTTGCCCTCCTGGTGAAGGAGGAGTTGATATTTGAGTTGAGGTCACGTGGTGTGACTCCGGAGGGTGATGTTCTGAATCTCCGGAGGTTGCTGCGGGAGCAGTTGTCCGCGGGTACGGCGGTGGATTGGTCTGATCTACTGGAGGTTGGTGATGAGTTGTCTGTTTGTAAACGCAAGTTGGAAGATTGGGAAGGGGTTTTGGAAGATCTGCAGTTTGAACCTCCAGTAGGTCGTGACCGGGCCTGCCGTCTTGCACGTTTGGGGCATCTGCTTGCCCGTTTAAGGCTGGTCAGCCGGGCACCGAGGTTGGAACCGTCGAATAGGGCGTGGATCTTGGAGAGTGTGTCTAGGCTGGATGAGATTTTTCAGGCACTCTCCGGTTCCACGACTCCTACGGGTCTGGGTCAGCGGCCTACTTTCGCGCTTTCGCCTAATGTGTCGAGGCCGCAGGCTGAGCCAACGGTTCTCACTGTGCCTGAGGTTCCTACTGAGCCTGCAGGCGTTTCTGTTGAGGTTGCTTGTGGTTAGGCTCCAGCTGCCGTTCCTTCTGCTTCTTTGTGTTCGCCTGCTCTTCTGCAGCTGAGCTACCACAAGCTGCCTAACCCTCTCACGCCCATCATCCAGAATCTCCCTGTGATCGATGGGATGGATCCTGAGGAGCTTCTTAAGTTTCTGGTGGCCTTTCTCAGACTTAGTGAGATGCCCGGCATGCAGGCTGGGGACTTGCTTCGTCTGATTTTCCCTTATTGCAGAGGTCCCGTTGGGGAGTTGCTGAGTTCTGTCTTGGCCAATGATGCCTCAGTGGACTCGTTCCATCGAGAGTTACTTTCGTCGTTTCTTCCCATTCGACTCAGGGAGAGGATGGTCATGGACAGATTTTATCGGTCGCAGGGTAGGGGCGAGTCTCTGGCAGCCTATGTCTCTTCAGTCAAGGAAGCTCGTCAAGCGTTGCGCCTCACACTTTCTGAAGCTGACACCGTTCGTGTCATCCTGGATGGCATTTCGCCTGAAGAACGGTGTAGGCTATTTTTGCTGGTGTTCATCGACTTTTTGGGAGCTGCATCAGCTGTGCATTGTTTCGCGCAGCGTGCAGTTCTCAGACCAGCAATAGAGGGATTCTGAGAGTCATCGTGCTCTCCCCACCCGTCGACCGGCCATGTCTGTAGGTGTGAGTCAGCCAGTGGGGGGTCGTGGTTCTCGGCCTCCTGTTGTGTGTTTTGCTTGTGGCCAACCTGGTCACATTCGACGTGACTGTCCACGTGCTCGAGGTCGTGGGGCGGGAAACGCTCAGCGCGGGGGGTTGCCTCCACAGTAGCTCCCCGCGTTGTTGCGAGTGACCGTGGCCATTTGCCTTTGACACGTGCCCATAGCAGGAGTGTCGGGGATTTTTCGGGCCTTGCTGGCATGGCTTCCCTGGGACTTAGTGCGGTCACCTCGGTGAGTCCTGGCGTTTTTGTTTCTTTTGGTGGTACGGTGTGTCGAGCCCTTCTTGATTCTGGTTCGGCATGCAGTATCATCAGCCTTTCTCTTTTTGAGTCCCTTGACGCCTTAGGACTTGTCAGGCACACCGAGCCTTCTTCTATTACGTGCGGGACGGCATCCCAAACTACTCTACCTATAATTCTAAAGGCGTTTTTCCATTTTAAAATTGAAGGATTTTCCTGGAGGTGGGGTTTTCTTGTTGCCAAGGACCTGGCGGTTTCTTGTATCCTAGGGGCAGACTTTATTTCTAAGAGTGGTATGGTGCTTGACCTCCAGAAGCGCCAGATGTTTTTCAAGTTTAATCGGTGAGTTTTGGTGCCTCTAGTAGGTGATTCTGACTGCCCTCCTGCAGTCAGAGGGGTGGGTTGCGAGCCCGAACAACCCAAGGTGGATCCGGTTGGTCATCTCCCCCCTGAGCAGGCGGAGGCCATTAGGAGGCTATGTTTGTGGTTTCCTGATGTGCTTACGGCTGAGCTTGGGGTCACTTCTCTTCTGGAGTATGAGATCCACCTCACCGATTCTCAGCCAGTTAGGAGTCATCCGTACAAACTTGCTCCCCCAAAGATGGAGGTTATGAGGGCTATGATTGAGGTTCTTCTGAGCAAGGGTGTGATTGAACCGTCTCGTTCTGCTTATGCCAGTCCAGCTTTTCTTGTGCCCAAGCCTAATGGTAAGTCTAGGCTTGTGATGGATTATCGGAGGCTCAACGCTAAGGTCGCTATTGACTCGGTACCTCTGCCTGATTTGCATTCTGCGTTTGATTGGTTCGGTAAGGCTAAGTTTTTCAGTGTTTTCGATTTGAACCAGGCCTACCATCAGATTCCATTGAAGAAGGAATCACGGCCTATGACTAGCTTCTGTGTTCCCTGGAATCTTTATCAGTTCACTAGGGTTCCTATGGGTCTTGCTGTGGGTGCCCAGACTCTTACTCGTCTACTTGATTCCATCTTCCATGATGTGAAATTCAAGTTTGTCTTCAATTACCTGGACGACCTTCTTGTCTACAGTGAGACTTTCGGGGAACACATGCAACATCTGGAGGAAGTTCTTAGTCGCCTTAAATCAGCTGGCCTTACCGTCAATCCAGAGAAAGTCACTTTTGCTCGTCCTGAGATTTCTTTTCTGGGTCATCTGATATCTTATCGAGGCGTCTGCATTGATCCTGCGAGGACCCAGGGCATTCGGGATTTCCTCCTCCCAGAGATGCCAAGGGGATTGCCCGTTTTGTGGGGATGGTGAATTTTTACCGTCGCTTCATCCCTAACGTGGCCGAGCTTGCTGCCCCGTTGAACGAGTTGCGGAAGAAAGGTGTCCCTTTTGTGTGGGGCCAAGCTCAGCAGACTGCCTTTGATGCTCTCAAGGAGGCTATCATGCAACCTCCTGTCCTGCGTATGCATGATTTCAGCAGAGAATTTATTCTTCAGACTGATGCCTCCTCCTCCGCCATTGCTGCTGTTCTTTCTCAGGAGTTTGATGGGGTCAGGCAGCCCATCGCTTTTGCTTCGAGGACGTTGTCTCACCAGGAACAGAAAGCTTCTTCCATCTATGAGTTAGAGTGTCTGGCTGTTGTCTTTGGTACGGACAAGTTTCAGCGTTTCTTGGAACACGCTGAGTTCTTGCTGGAGACGGACAATCAGGCACTGTCTTGGCTTCTTGCCCATCCCAGACAGCTTGGGAAAATTGGTCGCTGGGTGGTCAAAATTTCTGCATTTAAGTTCCGAGTTCAACATCTTAGGGGTACCCAGAATGTCATCGCGGATGCTCTTTCCCGCATGTACCACGAACCCAGTGATCCACCGACTGAGGCTGTTGCTCAGTGTGGTGCTGTTCTTCTGGATTTTCCTCTGGCTTTTGACGACCTACTGTTCCATCAGCAGAAAGATCCTGAGCTGTCAGTCATCTTAGGTGAGCTTCAAGAGGGAGGTGCCCACCCTCCCTATTTTCTGTCCAAAGGGGTACTCTGTTGCCGTCCTCGACAGAGGGGTGAACCCCGTGTAGTGCTGCCTAGTCATCTAGTACCGATGGTCTTTCAATATTATCACTCTTCTCTTGTGGGCGGTCATCTTGGCATTCATAAGACCATCGCTAAGATTCGTAGGTACTTCATCTGGAAGGGCATGGACCGGGATGTTGCGGGCAGAGTGCGGGCTTGTCACCTGTGCTCTCTCAGCAAGTCTAGTCAGAATGCAAGGTTAGGGTTGTTATCTTCTGAGGTGGCCGAGCGTCCTTTTGAGAAGGTGTTCATCGACTACGTGGGTCCTTTTCCCCGTAGCAAGTCAGGTAGCTCCTACCTACTTGTTTGTGTGGATGCTTTCTCGAAGTTCGTTTGGCTTTTCCCACTTCGGAGTGCCACGGCTAAGCTCACCATCCGTGCTCTCCAGTCCCAACTCTTCCAGCACTTTGGTGTGCCTTCCACTCTTGTGTCCGACAACGGTAGCCAGTTTGCCTCACACGAGTTTCGTAGGTTCTGTTTTGGCAATGGTATCAGGCATGTGACTATCTCTCCTTATTACCCACAGCCTTCTCATGCAGAGCGGTTCAACCGCAATCTTCGGTCTGCCCTTATTACCTTCCATGCTGAGGCTAGAGGATCTTCTACCTACGCCAGGTGCCACTGACGTAGTGTCCACGTGGCGGGCTGCTCGGCGCAACCTGCTACGTGCTAGAGAGAGAGTGAGGAGGAGGTATGATAAGGGTCGTACTCCTAACCCTTTTCAGGTTGGAGATCTGGTTCTTTGTCAGGCTCACCCGGTCAGTTCGGCCGCGGAACGAAGAGCTGCAAAGTTGTGCTATCGGTGGTCTGGTCCCCACCGCATCGACAGGTTTTTGTCACCGGTGACTGCTCTGCTGGTTGATGCCCAGTCAGGCAGAGGGTTCAGGAAAGCCCATGTGTCCCAGCTTAAGGCTTTCCGGGGAACGGTTGGTCCAGGAGTTGGTGTTCCTGGGGGTTTATTGGGGCAAAGAGATTGATCACCTCTGCGCCCTAGGTGGCTGTTCTGAGAGAGTCTCTCTCTCTCTCTTTTCTTGTCGAGCCCGACAGTCAGGGTAGTTTGCTCCCTGTTCGAGGGGTTTCCCCTCTTAGTTTCTCTTGGACGTCCTTGGAACACCACTCTTCGGAGATCTTCTTCGTCTTCTGTTTGGTTCCCTGAGGTACCGAGTTTTCTCCCCTGCCTGGGTGTGTTGAGTTTTGCAGAGGGAGGTTGTACCGGGTCTTTTGACTGGTACATTTCGTTTTTTTCGTCGTTGGCTGCCGGGCTGCCTGAGATCGCTCATGCCCTGCGTTTCGCGTACTTTGTTGGCCGTTGGCCCGGTTTCGGTCGTTCCGGTTTCCAGCTCTGGTCTGTCAGGTTGGCCGTCTTTCGTTTTCTAGTAGTTTCTGGGCGGCCGAACAACTCACCATGCGGAGCTAGAGAATCCAAAACGTAAGTGTTCATTTGTAATTTCTAATATTTAATCACCCTTTTGGTGAAAATACTTTGTTTAAATAATATTCAACGGGCTTACTTGTGTTTTCAGAGTTTTGTTAAATTTGTTTTCTTTGTCTAGTTTTGTTAACCTAGGTTTGAGCCATGTGCTCCATGTTACTTTTTACCGTTTATTACCGTTAATGCTTTTTATATCTGCCTTTATTGTCAATAGTAGTTCTGTATAATGTTTTGTTGAGCCTTTTTACAGTTGTAGTTACCGCTTTACCATATTTTTTGTTCTTTGCCAATAACCTAGCCTATCTGTGTAATTTGATTTTCATGTTATAACCTATTGCTCATGTATCCATAGCCTAGTTTCAGTTTGTCATTTTTAGTTCCATATACGTAATTACGTCTTTTATAATTTGTTAAATTTGTAAATTGGTTTAAATTATTCATAGCCTAAAGTTAATCTTTCATTGTCTTGTTTGCTCCACTCATGTTCTTGTTTGTCTCTTCATGTTCAGTTTGGCAAAATCATGCAACCTTATATTTAGTTGTTATGTGTAAAATTTTTGTTGTTGTGGCTGGACTGTTTTTAATGGCTGTGTTTGACCTTGCAGTCCAGGGCCCTCGAGTGGGACATTTTCCCTCAGCCTGTCGTCCGGGGAAAGTTCGACCATCCACACTGCCAGCCTGGCCTGAGGACCATGTATAGAGGCCATTGGCGACCCTGCTGCCCCACCTACATCTTTGGGTAGGAATCTTCTGTCCTCAGGTCAGTGCTTTCCATTTGTTTCCCGGCGGCTGAGCTGGGGGTTGATAATAAGAAAAAAAGAAAAAAAAAGTTTGTGGAACTTTATGTGGCCTAGGCCTAAAACTGGAACTTTTGCAGTGATTCATAAAACAGCCATGGGGACATTGTTATATATATATAAAAAATTTAAGAAAAGGAAAAGGAAAAAAAACTTATGTTAATATTTATTGTTATTTATCTTTGTTAGTTTATTCTGTTGTTGTATTTTTTTAGATTTTATATTTGTTAGGTCCCTATGGTTAAGTTATGTTATTATTTATTGTTATGTTTAGGCCTAGTGATCGTTATTTATTTTTTCGTTGTTAATTGTATTATAGATGTCTTGAAGTGACTTTTTACTAGAACGGTACCGTGTTATATATTTTTTAAATTGTTTAATTTTTAAATTCTTCACCAAAAGGGGATTATTGTGCTTTGCTTAACTTCTAATTCGGAGCTGCCCAGGGATTCCGGCTTACTCCCTGGCCTCGGTGGAATCAAGGGATGTGGGCCAAATTGCCGGCTTAATTGGTGATACCAAAATTGTTATAAATTTTTCACTTTTATTTGGGTCTTTAATTTCTTGCGTTTTGGGTGTCTCCGGCTAGGCTGCAGATAGGCCATACACCATGTAGTTGTTAATTTTGGTTTTTGTAGAGTTTGTGGTTTTTGTAGCTTTGGTGAATCTTGTTAATTTTAGTGTTTATTGTTATTTATTTAATTGCGTCTATTTATTGTGGCCTTCTGCCAAGTTTTGATTATTTGTTGGTTTAATTGGAAATAAATTAGTTTTGCTCAGCTGCCGAGTGTTATTTTGACCCTCCAACTGCCACCCGTGATCCCATCGCTCGACTGGTTTTGAGCCATCCCCCCCAGTTGGCACGCTTTCCAGCTTTGGTGGGGGGGGATGGGTCTCACCATACAACCAAAGTGGTGATACCACCGAACGTGCATGAAAGGGTTGGTGAGCCAATATCATTTTACACGTATGGGAGAGTGGATAGATCAATACCACCGTGCATTTATGGAAGAGTGGGTGGGTCAATATCACTGTACATAAATGGGAGAGAGGGACAATGTGTATGGTTAGGTGGGTGGGTCATTACTACTCAACGTGTATAGTTGGATGGGTGGGCCATTACCACCGTAAGAGTATTGGTGTGTGATTTAACCATATTTAGCGTACAAGTATGGAAGTTTGAGTGGATACAAACCACCAAACATGTATTGATGAGAGGGTGGGTCATCACCATCGTACTTGTAAGGTTCAAAGTTAAAAGTAAAAGTTAAAGTTCGTCTTATTTTACCAGGTGAAGTTAGGGCTAAGAAGCTCTCTCTAACACTTAACCTGGGGACCAACAGCTTTACGTGACTTCCGAACCACAGGAGCGGCAGGGCAAAAACTGTTAGTGGTCATATTGGGAATCGAACCCGGACCATTTGCGAGGATAGCCAACGCCTTAGCCCCTTATCTACGGCCGCTCCAGCGACGTTGGACGGGTGGGTTGAAGAAAATATATAAGGGGATCAATGTGGAAGACACTCCACCCAGATTGCTGTCATCTGTGATGACTCGGTGATGACATAGTTGGCCTCTTGCCTCCTAGAGAAAGACCGGAGAGCGTTGATACACTTCCAGCTAGCCTCTGTCACCTGGTAGGCTACAGGAAATTCCTGAGCGCCCATCTTGTTGGATGGCCAGAGTACCAACAATGTCAGTGACTTTGAAAATGTTGATAGAAACTGTAAGGGATGTCGTTTTATTAAATACAATGCCTGTTAAATTAGATGAATGTTCTTTATGGACCATTTTCTGTTACTAATGATGAACTGAAGGACTAGTAAGAATTCGTAAAAGATGCCAGTATAGCTTATTTAACGAGATATGAAATAAAAATTGATAGCATGGTAAAAATATGTCACGAAACGAATTTTACTGGCATTATAATAAACAGGTTTATATAAATAAAGAATAAATATGTTGTTCAAATGATTAAAGCAATAATTAAAAACATATTTGTTTTCTCTAAAAAGATATGACTTATATTTGTGCTTGTGATATGCATTTTTTAAGTTATGAACAATTAATCGCATTCATCCATTCTAATCGGTGAAAAGCATTAACATCAACGTATTTTATTATAATGAGTCCATGAATCCATCCAACAATGGTACTCGGAGATAGGTAAATTTCATTAGAGTGAGCATCATGGGTTAACTGATATGTCTGTCAGTGACACTCCTGTAACGCTATTACATGGAACAGTTACCGACAACCGTAAAACTGCTGGAGGTTATTGCAGAGTTAATAGCTCCTCGTATCTAGCCGTTTGATCTGGCAGTAAAAAGAATGTAGCAATAAACACTGCCAACATTGTGCTAGTGTAGGATTAGTAGCACAGTTTACGATATTTGTGATGGACAACTAGAAATACCATGAAAATTAGATAGTTAATTGTTAATATTTCATAAATTTATTTGTTATATTTAGAGGTTAAAATAATGTTACTTACTAGGTAAAAACTTAAGTTAATGCTCAATTTTAAAATGTGTTTTATCGTTCATTTTACTGTACAGACATCGTGTATAGGAAAATAAATTACTTTACCACTATTCTTTAGGAATAAAACACATCTTTGAAATATTTTGGGTATGAATCATGCTAACATTCAGTGTAATCAAAACCCTGGTAAAATTCTGCAATGAAAGCTGTGTACTGCGGAAAAGATTTTTAATCAAATCTGCAGTACTTGTATTGACAACCACACATCTTTTCTGAAATATTCTTAATGTTTTTAAGGCTTTATAGACATTTTACAAGAGGTGTTTTACACAATTCTGTGAGTTAGTTCATGCATTAACATTCAAACAGTTAATTTACATATAACACGCATTTATTTAATAAATCTACAGGGTGGAAAAATATGAAAACGCTTTCACAAAACGTTCTTTTTTCTATAGATAACTTGATAGTTTTTTTTTTTTTTTTTTTTTATAATAATTATGTTCAATAAAGTATAAATTATTTTATCAGAATAATTTAATTAAAACCGTTAAATCGTGGAGAAATAATACTCTTAAAATTAGTTACTTTTAAATTCAAATGACCACTACTTTGAAAAAGATATTCTGTACCTCTCGAAGTCCGGTTTGCGGTAATTAATTTCTCTTGAATAGACCTTTCATATGATACAAAACTCGACTTAGGCTTACATTGAAGACTTTCGTTCAACTCCTCGTGGGCCATCCCCCTGAAAAGATGAAATGTCACTAATCGCGTAAAAATGTATGTTCTTTTTAACCATGATCATGTACAAGAGTTACCTTTTACAAGTGAAGTTATACAACAGTTGTGAAAGCGTTTCCATATTTTTTGTCCACTCTGTATATTTATTGTGTTACTAAAGCATAATTTGCGTATATTTAACTAAACTACGTACAATAAGCTAATATGCTTAAGAGTTTCGTTCGATTTGACTTGCTAAGTTCCAATTTACTCATTTTTAGATCTTAAATATATTAAATTAAAAGTATTCTGACAAATAATATCTAACCTGTAACTTACTTGAAAATCAGAGGACTTGTTTGTATTTGTAGTGTAGAGTTATATCAAACGTAGACCGGTACCAAGTGCATCACTAGTTCATACTAAGACTTGGTAGCCACAAACAGCTAAACTTGTTAGTATTTGTAGTGTAGAGTTATATCAAACGTAGACAGGTACCAAGTGCATCACTAGTTCATACTAAGACTTGGTAGCCACAAACAGCTAAACTTGTTTGTATTTGTAGTGTAGAGTTATATCAAACGTAGACCGGTACCAAGTGCATCACTAGTTCATACTAAGACTTGGTAGCCACAAACAGCTAAACTTGTTAGTATTTGTAGTGTAGAGTTATATCAAACGTAGACCGGTACCAAGTGCATCACTAGTTCATACTAAGACTTGGTAGCCACAAACAGCTAAACTTGTTTGTATTTGTAGTGTAGAGTTATATCAAACGGAGACAGGTACCAAGTGCATCACTAGTTCATATTAAGACTTGGTAGCCACAAACAGCTAAACTTGTTAGTATTTGTAGTGTAGAGTTATATCAAACGTAGACAGGTACCAAGTGCATCACTAGTTCATACTAAGACTTGGTAGCCACAAACAGCTAAACTTGTTAGTATTTGTAGTGTAGAGTTATATCAAACGTAGACAGGTACCAAGTGCATCACTAGTTCATACTAAGACTTGGTAGCTACAAACAGCTAGACGTGTTGTTAGAGTTTGAAAAATATATAAATAAAGGAAATATTTAGATGTAAAAATGTTCGACAAATTAATCCCCGAAATTAAATAACTGAAACACTTTTCGATAAAAAAGATAAAGAGGAAATTACAAAAACGCTTCACGTTCTCTGGCTTTACCGCACTAAGTGTTCTCTTTGACTCTAGTGACGAAGTGTGGATCAAAGCATTTCAAAACTTTCCTTGTTTTACACAGACAATCCTGCCCCGTCACCACACCGGTGGTGTTATGTGGAAAATTTAATACTATATACAGTACTAACAATATTTTATCTCTACTACGCACTGCTCTTATTGCATCTTTAATACGCAAGTACACCTAAATGTGGTAAATTTATTAAAATAAGATATATTTGATTATATTCCTGTATATACAGCTTGAGTGACTTGATGTTTACAAACAGTTGTTTTCTAGCAGATTACGTGTTAAAGAAATTAACACCAGTTATTGTCACACAACACAAATAATCACAATAAAAGTACAATTTAAATATTGCTTGGTGACTCACTTTGGGCTGAGGATGGTAAACGTGGTTAACGAACTATGACAGTCATAATGTTTTTGTATATATTGTACTTACATTGTAATACAATTGGTGCTGTATGATTTTTCCTTTTATGTTATTTATTTGAACACAAACTTATCTGAACAAATAACTCACACAATATAAAGCAAGAATAAAAAAGCTACAAAATATTATGTAATATTATAAAGAATCATTAATACCAAGTTGTTATTGATGACATCTTTATACAGTTTGAAAATGTTTAAAAACAATAATAATTCTCGAAGTTTAATAAGTACAGTAAAAATTATTGCATAATACCTATCCGATTTTAGGTTTTCTTGGAAAAATTATATTTCTATTTGTACTTATATAAACGACAAACGCCATAAGATGGATAAAAACACAACTAGGCCGGTAAACACGATTTGTAAAGTTATTACTTAAACTAAATCATATTATAAAGTGTGAAATAGTTAATTGTACTAGTTTTATGTTAACAAAATATAAAGTTGGTTGTGGTGAAATACTTACAATTAGCGATGTTCCGACCAACAAAGCAGTCTTTGGAATCGTCCACTACATTATTTTACATTAACGCATAAACATAAACTAAATGGCATGTAGAGTGGGTAGTTTGGGAGAGACAGAGACCTACTCCCACTACAGTTCCCCTCCACCGGAAGCATCCTGCAAAGTACAGTCAAGTCTGTAAGTTGGCCTACTACATAGACTGCTGTACTATTTAGCTCCAGTTCACAGTTAACTCTCATTAAAAATTGCGGACCTTTCCCATTAATTCACTACCACTACTTTTTCCGTTACTTCACTACAACTACTTTTTTATCACAATTACGGTTACGTTAGGTCAGGTCAGGTTAGGTTAGGTTAACCTAGGTTAGGTTAGATGGCTACTAAACTTGATCACAAACTGGTAATTCCAATTATTAGCTTTCCGCCGAATGCGCTCTCCGTGTGTAAGTTCTTGGAAAGCGATAAGATAAGGCCAGCGATATCGGATTCCTAGTGGATAAGGGATACCACAGTGGACGTAAAAATTATTAGGGAACAGTTTTTAGAGCAATCGAATATTTATCAAATGGTAGTGAATTAACGCAAAAAAAAAAAAAAAAGAAGTGAGTTAACGGAAAAGATCCGAATTTACGATTGCTCTAAGTAGTTTTGAAGGTTTTTTTTCTTTAAGTGTGCTTTAACAAACTGCCTATTGTGTCTTATAAACGATATCAAAAATAAATAATAATATTAAAATGGTTGCAGTGCATTGAAACTTTCTTTATATCAGTCGTTTTGATTATAATAAATTGAATTAGTTGGTTATATTATTTAATGCTTTTGATTTTCTAACTATATTAGAACGATAAGTTAAAACCAAGCATATTCAACATAAAACTCTACGACTCGAAGAAAGAGGATTGAGAATATTGATAGGGACTGTACGTTATGGGAGAATCTGTTGCACATGTGCTGTCCACTCACCATTCACCGTGGGTTTAGGTAGCCTATATTAAAAATATATCTCACAATAACACATAAAAAGGGTCTTATTGGTATTTATAAGGAGCACAATTTTAGTGTTTAAGATGAAGTAAATATTCTCTTCACACAGACATATTATATTCTTTCTATATTCAGTTTCTCTGGAAATTTGATTACGTGCAAAAAGCTGGCTTACGGAAACTCGTATTTATGGAGGCGTATAAATGTGCACGTGACCTTTCTCCTAATGGGTTATGGTGGAGTATGGAGCGTGAGGTTACAGATTACAGATTAGATACACCGGGTTGTGGTCCTGTCGCCAAGCCCACTGCGCCTAGACTTCATGGCCCTTTGCGCCCCGAGACTGGCGACAGTGTCACAAGAGACCAGTCCCCCTTGATCATGAATCAATCATTAATCATGAAGGTCATGATCTCCTGAGTGTAGCCCTTCTAATATCCTCTGGTTCCAGAAAAGCGGCACTCAGAGTCCTATACCTAAGAGATGAGAGAGCTCCACAATGACAAAAGATGTGTATGGAGCTCTCCTCATCCTCCTCACAGAGCCTACATGTGGAGTCCTCTGTTAGGCCCATAACCTTCATACGTCTGTTAAGAAGATTGTGTCCGGTCAGCATACCCGTAACCACCCTCACCTTGGCCCGGTTACAGCTCAGCAGATCTCCGCTGTACCTGCGACCCGGTCCTTGGATAAGAGCACGAGACTGCCTGAGCCCGGACTCGGTCCTCCATCTACTATCGTGTTCCTCAGAGGTCCACTTGTCAATTCTTCTTTTTACATTTTAAAGAGGAATACCAAGAGCCAGCTCCGGCCCCAGCAGTGGGCACTTTGCCCCTCTCCTAGCCAGTGCATCGGCTCTCTCATTCCCATCAATACCAGCATGCCCAGGGACTCATATGAGTCTCACCTGTTTACGCTGGCAGAGAGTCTCCAGGATCCCCTGGCACTCCCATATCAGCTTAGAGCTGGTACATGGTGCCATGATCGACTTTATCACCGCCTGGCTGTCCGAGCAGATTGAGACAAGTCCTCCGAAGCCACCTAGACGCATTTCTTCTTGTGTGGCTATCATGATAGCCATCACCTCCGCCTCGAAGACGGTTGCATGGGCCCCTAGAGGTACAGACAGAACTTTCCGTGCTCCCCTCCCGTACACCCCCGCACCCGCACCTTCTTCTATAAGTGAGCCGTCTGTATACCAGACGCTTCTTTTTACTTGTGCGGGCTCTGTACTCCCCATCCACTCATCTCTGCTTGGAAGGAAGGCCCCAACCCGCCTGTCAATTCTGTACTTAGGTACCATTAAGTCTGTTCCCATCGAAATCAACGGGTCCAGACCAATGTCCCCAGATAGTATACTCCCGTGGAGTCCTGGTTGGCCAGACAGCCAGCCACCAGTCGTCCTTATTCTGAAGGCCGCTTTACAGGCCTCCCCTTTTACAAACTGGTCCATTGGGCGGAGCCCAGTGAGGACCTCCATCGCCGCCAATGGGGTTGTTCTAATTGCGCCTGTAATTCCCAGGCACGCCATTCTCTGACATCTGTCTAGTGTTAGCCTTGCACTATTCTATGCCATGGCCGGCCACCAGACAACAGCCGCATAACATAATGAGGGCCGAAGTACACTCGTGTATAGCCAGTAAACCATCTTTGGTTTTAGACCCCACGTTGTCTCGATGGCCCTCCGACAAGCCCAGAAAGCCATTCTGAACTTCCTGGCTTTCTCCTGAAGGTGCTTGAGCCAGTTCAGTTTAGCATCCAGGATAACCCCCATATACTTAACCGACCCTGTAGCTCTTAGCTCCATATTTCCCATGGTAGGCATGTATAGGCCATCCAGCCTCTTCTTCCTAGTGAAAAGTACAAGTTCTGTCTTGTTAGGATTAACAGAGAGCCCCTTGTCCCTACACCACCTTTCTAGGTATCTCAAGGCAGCCTGGACGATGTCCGACACGGTGCTGGCAAACTTACCAACGCCCAGTATACACACATCGTCCGCGTATGCCTGAGCATATACCCCCATCCCGTTCAGCGCCCTTAGTAGGTCATCAAACACAGGAGAGGGGAAAGGACGCCCCCTTGGGGGCAGCCGCTGCCGACTACAACCTGAACTGACGCTTCGTTCAATGTTGCCTTAACCGTTCTGCTGCGTAGGTAGGCTTCAATCCATCTGGCAATGATGCCATTGATGCCCGTCCTAACGACAGCATCGATCATAGACTGTAGGGAGACATTATTGAACGCCCCCTCTATGTCCGTGAAGACACCCATGGCTAGCTCCTTCTGCCGAATCGTCCCCTCAACCCTCGTGACGAGTCTATGAAGAGCCGACTCCGCAGATCTCCCAGCCATGTATGCATGTTGGTTTGTATGGAGTGGGTTATCTCTCAATACCCCGTCTCTCATATGCCTGTCGACCAGCCTCTCCAATGTCTTTAAAAGAAAAGACATGAGGCTGATCGGTCTGAAGTCTTTAGGTCTGGAATGTGTACCCCTTCCAGATTTGGGGATATACACTACTTTTGCGGTCCTCCACAGCCTTGGGATATTACCCAAGGCCATGGAGGCACTACAAATTGCGGTCATGTGGGGTAGAAGCGGCTCCAGACCCCTCTGCAAGTGCACAGGTAGGATGCCATCCGGCCCAGCGCTCTTGAAGGGGGCGAATCACTCAACGGCCCACCTAATCCTTTGCTCTGTGACAACCTTCTTTGCCTCACTCCAGTCCCCGTGCGAGGCCCCAGTGCAAGCCTACCCCACCAAAGTGGGGGGGCCCGCCGCCGGTTTCTCGACGGATCCCGGGAAGTGAGTATCAAATAAAAGTTGCAAGGTCTCTTCCTCTGAACTGGTCCACTCCCCATCCTCTCCAATGAGGGGTCCCAGTCCTCCCCCAGGGCCCTTAGCCAGCACTTTGTGTAGCCTAGACATCGCTGAGGTTGTCTCTATAGAGGAACAAAAGTCTCTCCAGGATTTCCTGGAGAATATGCGAACCTCTCGCCTGTAGTTTCTTTGGGACTCCCGGTAGGCCAGCCAGTCGGCATCAATACCGGACCTGTTGGCCTTGCCGAGGAGCCTTCTGGTTCTCCTTCGATGGTCCTCTAATTCTCGGGTCCATTTCCGGCTTCGAGCATCCCTTTTTGTCAAAGGGCAGTTATTCTCATAAGAGGTGATTACAGCCTCCGTAAGGAGTGCCGCCCTCTCCTCTAGATCCTGCCCAGATCGAATCTGGCCTTTAGGAATTATATCCAGTCTGTCAGACAGTTCCACCAAATAGGAGGCCCAGTCTGTCTGTCTGGGAGTCCTGTACACCCTCTTTGTTGTCTGGCCCTCAAGCACAAAGCAAATGTGTCTGTGGTCCGACAACGAGGGTTCCTGCGAAACTTCCTAGTCCCCCATGTCATGAAACATTGAGGCTGAGACCATAGTTATCTCTATGATGTTCGAAAAGGTTGGGAGATTACCAAAAGATCGGTACCTCCCAGGTATTCTGCAAGAGCAAGGCCCCTCTCGTTCATGTCACTGCTTCCCCAAACCTCATTGTGAGAGTTGGAATCAGTAGCGACCACTAGCTCAAGGTTCTCGCTCCGGCAGTAATCCACCAACGCCACCATCTCTCTTGATGGTGGGAGGGTCGTCCTATCGTATGGGAGGTATACTGATGCAACCACCAGTTTCCTCCTTACGCCATTGACCTCTTGAAGTTTAATAATCGCTGCAACCACATCTCCCCCCACAGAATTCCGGTATGAGCCAACTATCCACGCCTGCAACCAAAATGGCCACCCGCGGCTTCAGCCCGCCCGATCCCCCGTAGAGGTTATATGTAGGAATGTTGAGACCCTTAATACAGTTATCCCGAATCCACGGTTCCTGAATCAGAGCAACATTAACCCCTCTATCTCTTACAGTTATAGCTAGTATAGTAGAGGCCTCATTACTATGATTGAGGTTGGCTTGTATAAAACTTACCATTACCTCGACTCCAGCTCCTTGTCCCTTTGTCCCCCTTTGGCTTCGGGTAGCCCAAGCCTCTTCTTGTCTCTACCGTCATGTCGGTAGCTTTCCCTGGAACTCAAACAGAGAGAGTTAGTGCCTAAAAAGTCAAGCCCTAACCCTACATCTATTAGAGTACCTATCTTATTTGGAGGAGTTTCCTACGGGCAGCATGACTGTAGCCATGCCGACTCCGCAGTATAGCTTCCTCTGCTGATTCTCCATGACCTTCAGTGAGGCAGAGTCCACCGTGACCACAAGTCTGACACCCGTAGGTGTCTCCTTATGGTCTAGTGTCCTCCACAGCTCAGTTTGGAGGCCTGGGTTAAGGTGACATAATCTTTTTAGGTATGTCTCTGTATTCGCCGGGGGACCCGGGACCCAGAGAAATACCTTCTTGAAGCTAGGATGTGCATCCATACCTACTACATTGAGTACGAATCCCTCCCATATCTTCAAACCAGGAGTGATGGTCTTCACCCAGTCCACAGTGGACTGGTCTTCGCAGACCACCACGACAGCACCCTTCGACAGGTACGTGTCCCGGATTCTCGGCAGCCAGTCCCCACCAAGGAGCCTGTCCACCTCCGAGCCCACAGCAACCTGTACATCCCGGAGCTGTGCCTCCTGATCTATTTTAACCAGAGGGAAACCCTCTCTCACAATAGCCACCCTCAAGCCAACATCTGCCACTCTGGCATAGGAGGCCTTAGGGTGCTTCTCTTCTTTTGAAGATTTCGGATTGGTTCCCTGGGGCCTAGGTTTCTTCCTAGGTTGACCCTGGGTCTCCACTCCCGTAGGGGAGGCTTTTAAGCCTGGTTGGTCCAACGAATCGTCCCTACCACGCTTAGTGCCGGTTTTCCGGGCCTCAGCAGGGATCCCTGACGTGCACTGTAGGTTGCCCCCAGCGTCCGTCTGGTTCCCCGTTGCCACCTGCCCCAGATCTCCGCCTTTCGCATTCCTCCTCCTCCTTCTTGCCGCCCCACTGGGCCTCCTCCTCTTACCCGGAGGATCTGCCGGTGTGCCAGGTCCAGGTTTCCCCGGACCCTGGGCCACCGACGTCCCCTCCCCCTCCACCCCCAGATTCAGCGAGTCCACGCATTCCTGCAGGGCTTGCACCTCTACGGAGGGAGGGTGTGGAGAGGATGAGAGAGACTCTTCATCCTCGTCCATCCGGGCCTGAGACTCACGCGCGAAGGCCTCAAAGGCCTCCTGCGTGGTCCTGATATTGCCAGACTGGGCAGGGTCCGAAGACTCGCCGCCCTTGTCTACCTTCACATCTGAGCTAGGCTGCTCCCTTACCTCTGACACGTTCAGACTTGTTTCTTTTTGGTCTTTGTTCATGTTTAATGTTCGTTGTGTATGTGTATGTATGTGTGTGTATCGGTGTTCAAGTCCCAAGGGCCATCCATATTTCTTTTGCCACCTCTCCTCGAGCGCACCCACGCCCCCAGGAACCCCTGTGGCCTCGGAAGTGCCCCCCTAACCCATTTACACGGTCCCATCCAGTCACCAACTGGCAGTGTAAACAGGATCGGGATTTTCGCCAGCTGATAGGGCAGCCACCACATGCTGGTGAGGCCAGGTCGGGCCCCTGTACTATCTGGCAGCCCGGTGTGCTATCCCGGTTTTAACAACTGTACCCTCAAGAGCCCTAGGGTCATAGTACCCGAGGTTTGGCCTCTCCATTCCTACTTCTAGCCCCTGAGACAGTGTCATGTAATTGTATGAGTTGGGTGTGGAGCTGAGTTCAGGGTCCGCGGGGTCACTGCTCCCGTCAGCTGCACACCTCAGCTGCCTCTGCGGGTAGCGTGAGGTTAAATTAAAGAATGCCTAAAAACATGATCAAAAAAACAGCGGATTCGTAATTTTACTTGAGTAAAGGGGAATACTAAACAATACAGCCTTGCAAGTGTTGTAATTATTGTAATAATTGTAAAAATGTAATTGTTTAAAGAAATAAATACTATCCATCAAATACCGATATCTCCATAGAGTGGGACATTTTTTCTCTGTAGAACACTAATAGTTTTTGATTATGGTTAGTACAACCTATAAACAAAGATCACGAGCACATCTATACGCCTCCATGTATAAACTAAATTCGCATTGAGTGTTTTTTTTATTTATTTACTTTTATTTATTTTCCTAAAAATTCATCATTAGTACAATGAATATATTTACTTCGATAATTAATTATTATTTATATTATTAGCAGGGTTTTTTTTACTGATTGCGTTTGGTAATAACTGAATATTATATGGTGTCTTTTTCAGTTTTCCAAAAGTGTACTTGTTCCATAAATAAACTATACAAAATAAACAAAACTTTATACTGAATATTTAGCTTGGGTAAATAGGCACTAGTGCCGCAGTGCTGTAACCCAGCTACTTGGGGATAAAGTGTTGTGGATATTTTAGGCGATATGTTATATGTTCGGTCCTCTTCATACCGACACGGCACCCGCTCAATGGTTGCTATCAGAGTACTAGAGAAGTCAGGATTTTCGTATTGGGTGGTAGTCATGTCTGGGTGTTGTGTAGGGAAGATAACAGAGTATCAGGGTTGGCTGTTGGGCTATTTATAAATGGCTATTACTATGGAACAGTCAACCTTAGCTAGTAACAATGACTACACTCGTTCATCTACACTCATTCACCATTCATATATCTACGATAGGTATTTTACTGATTAATAATGAATATTAATAATGAATAGCTGGCAACATTGTTCCAAAACTCTAACTTATGTACACATAATATAAAAAAGAACTTGGAAATTACTTTTTTACTCTTGTAGATTATTTAAAACATTGAAATTGAACTCCCAAAACAGAAATATAAAAATTGCCAGTTTTCATCAAAATGGCTTTGTCATAATGAGCACACACAAGTACATATTAAAAACATCGCTATATTGTAGAACTAGGGTAAACATTGTTTACCACGGACGAACGCACTTTGAAAGCTAACATTCACGTTCCGTCCCTATTATAGTCCAGCTGTTACACAATAGTGTATCACATGTCCAACAATGTATCATGTATACCAAGTATTAAAAACATCGCTATATTGTAGAACTAGGGTAAACATTCTTTACCACTGAATAGTGCACGTTGAAAGCTAACATTCACGTTCTGTCCCTATTATAGTCCAGCTGTTACACAATAGTGTATCACATGTCCAACAATGTATCATGTATTCCAAACTGGTATACATGAGTCTTGTAGGTGGCACTCCCATGTCTACTTCTTTGATTTGGCTTACATTGCAGTGAATCTTAGCCCTTCTTGAAACACAGTGATGACATTATTTGCTATCGAAATACACTTTTATGGCGCACTTAATACCCAACACATTATAAACAATGCCCCCCCCCCCCCAACAAAGGGATCGATAAATCTTCTGTTAACCCCATTCCTAGGAAACCATAAAGGGTTCTTCGCCTTACACTTCGTTTGAATGACAAATTAAATATATGTCATAGAAAAAGTAAGTTGCTTTATGTATAATAAAGAAATCTAGTAGTTCAATATATCTCGTTAAATATACAAAGCGGCAATATTAAATGTATATAAACGTTTTTCCAAAGTAGAATAATGAAATGCTACGAAAATATTTAAATAAGTCATTATCATTATAGTTTTATATTGTGTTCGTATACCATTATTATCTCTGTATGAAATTGTAGCATTGTACATTAATTGTTAAAAGAAATTTATATTTACCATTTTTTTATCTTTAATTTTCGAATGTCATGTGCCACCTATCCTGTGAGTGGTTTTTTTATGAGTAGAGTAGTCAATTTAAAATTTTTAAATTTAAACTACATAATTAAAATCCTTTAACACTAAGCTGTAACAGCGGCAGTTTGTGTGATAAAGTAATTAAAATGTATAAAATTCCTGTTATTATTTGCATTGAACTGTTATTTTGTTATATTACAGTTCAAGTCTTGTTGTAAACATTCTTAACAACATGCATGCATCTTATTAAATGTCCTCTAATGTCGACCAAATAAATGTTACAATATCACTACATGATATCAATTTAGCACTTAGCAATATTCACGATGATTGCTTGAGTGTGATTGTAGTAGACATGAGGATCATGTGTACTAAGCTGTTCTATGTGTACATTGCAGTTGAGATATCCCCACTTGTGTTCAGTTGACATGTCAAACTATTCTGCATATGTACATATCTTGAGACATTCTGTCTTCTTGAGAAGTTATGCTATATAATAACACTGTCTTGCATTCTACCATTAATTATAACTATACATGTAACTCTCATCTTTATCTAAAATATTTCTAAAAAAATTTTATAATTCCTCAGATAAATAAGGTAATATCCTAATTTTTTATTAAGTAGTTTTATATAGTTAAATTAGTGATCTAAAATGGCTCATATCTACAATTTTTTAAGGATTAATCCGTGTAATTGAAGAACGTTTTGTAATAGTGAAACAAATCACTGCAAAAGATGATTTTTGTAATCTGATTGATTAAATTCCTTTCTTGTTAAGAAGCTTTTTTAAGGAGAGGACAATCTCCTCTTACCTGTACTCTGTCAATTCTCCATAGACTATTGATGTATGTGGGAAACTTATCAGCCATAGATAATAGAGAGCCAGGACAGAACACTGTCAATATTACTGATAATGCCGGTTATTTGAATTTTACCGAACCGAATGAATACCTCAAGACTAATGCCATCCATACGCCCACACACGTACGGTGGTATTGACCCACCCACTTTCCCACATACAGGCGGTGGTATTGACCAACCCACTTTACCACATACGTACGGTGGTATTGATCCACCCACTTTCCCACACACGAGTGGTATTGATCCACCCACTTTCCCACACACATGTGGTGGTATTTACTCACCCACTTTCCCACACATTTACGGTGGTATTGACCCACCTACTTTCCCACACACATGTGGTGGTATTGACCCATCCTCCCGTCCATACACGGTATTCGAAAGTCTAGGCTGGAATCGATCTAACCTATGTATAACCCAGGCTTAAAGTCCTAAGACAGCTCCCACAAAATAAATTGTACATTACTTGGCATTAATACACAGTAATCAGCGTTATATAACTGAAACTTTACTAACTAAAACGATTTTTTTTATTATTAACAATATTAAATCATTTTCATAGTTAAATTAAAGCCTCAAGAAAGTGTTTGTATTAAAATAAAATATCAATAATAAATACCTTTGACTCATTTCTTCATATTTGTTTTTAAGATATAAATTTCGACTTCTAGGAAATTATCTTCAGGTACATGTATGCAACATGTACATATAAAATGTAAGCACACATGTACCTGAAGATGACTTCATAGAAGTCGAAATGTACATCCTACAAAACAAATATGAAGAAATTTCTTAAAGATGTTTATTATCAATACTTTATTTTAGACGATTTTCATATTTTAAACGAAAATATGGAGTGAAAAAGCTATTTTAACCCTTTTATGTGGGTGGAAATAACCTTTTTCACACAAAAACAGTTGTAAGAGTTTGTTCCTTTATTTTTTAAAGTAAAAAGCTAAATCTACGCCAATTAAACTGAATTGTTTCTGTAATAAAAAATACGGTGAATTTAAATACACATTTTCTTTTGCCGTAATAAAGTTCAATGCATGCAAATAATTAATGTGAAACAATTAGTGTTTATTGTTAATTTATGAAATATATTCCTAAAGATTATTCAAATTCAGTAGCAACAATTTAGTTTAAAGCAGAAAGTAGTTTAATATTATTTTTCTTGCAAACGTAAGATTCTGTACCTCTTATAAACTGTCACAATGTTAGAAATGTTCATTAAGGCATGTTACATAGTCTCGACAGCTGCCAGAAACATGGAATAATTACATCCACGCTTATCCTTCCTCACCTCTATCATATAATTAGATCATTAATAACCAAACAATGCGGTTAATGTTTTATATTGTTAGTTATGTTTATAATATGGTAAACTATGTTCTATGCATTGATGTATAAAATATAACGACTGGAGTTTACCATGGTCATTCAACATGATTGAGCAATCCCCACCAATCCTTTTTGGTGGAAGAGTCAATACTACTGTACGTGTATAGTAGGGTGAGTGAGTCAATATGTATGGGTGGACGGTTGAGTCATTACCACTTTATGTGTACGTGTGGGCGAGTGAGTCACTACCGTTGTACCTGTATGTGTGGGTGGGTGAGTCATTATCACTGTACGTGTTACGTGTATGGGTGTGTGGTTATCATTCATGGTTGTAAGTCATTATCACTTTATGTGTAAGTGTGGGCGAGTGAGTCACTACCGTTGTACCTGTATATGTGGATGGGTGAGTCATTACCACTGTACGTGTTACGTATATGGGTGTGTGGTTATCATCGTTGTACCTGTATGTATGGGTGGGTGAGTCATTACCACTGTACGTGTTACGTGTATGGGTGTGTGGTTATCATTTATGGTTGTAAGTCATTATCACTTTATGTGTAAGGGTGGGCGAGTGAGTCACTACCGTTGTACCTGTATGTGTGGATGGGTGAGTCATTACCACTGTACGTGTTACGTGTATAGGTGGGTGGTTATCATTCATGGTGGTAAGTCATTATCATTTTTCGTAGTCCCAAATGTTAGAGCCAATATGAAATAAATCCGTATGGCCTGTCATTCAGACTAAATACTTTAAAAGTGTCTAAGTAAGTTGTATTCACAAGTAACTAGACCTTTAAAATGGTTTAGCATGTAGGTTTGGTAAATCTTTCATATCTACAGCTTTTCATCTTTGGAATTCACTATCCCTCTATTTCAATTATTTTGGAATTAATGTTTGCTTTTTAAATTTAATCGGTGTTACAGTAATATAATCTTTATTGTAAGTAATTTTTGACAAAATTATTATATTATTACACAAAATAAGTCTTGATTCTCAAAACTTGTACATGAACATTTAATATGGCTGTTATAAAACTTTATTTTCTAAAACAATAAGCTTTCAAAGGCAAAGAGTACTATTTCCATTATCAAAAGCTGTTTCTACCGTTTGAAGATCTCTTATGTCATGATATTTACTTTATTCCATTACTATAATGAGCATACTTGCAATACTTCTAATATTTCTCTTTAATCAGCTTCTTTGTAAATAAGCAAACTTATTTAGATGTTGCAGTGTTTTGTAGCAACATTTCTATTTTTATTTTTTAAATAAAATAATAAAAATATTATAACGTTATAATTATGTTATCATTCTAATAATGTATTTGAATGGTAATGGTGAAAATATTTATTTGCTTCTTTGTAAACATTATTTCAATGAGGATTATAGAATTCAGCGTGATGTGCAATATAATTTGAGGCATAGACAATATCAAGTGCAAAGGCATTACAATAATTATGGTAGGCTAGCTCTTGAATTTAGAATTCCATCACTAATTAACTCATTACCTCTGGATTTACAACATTTACACAATTACAGCCAGTTGAAAACACACCTTAATAACTATTTCATTAGTTTACAAACATAACATAAAATATTAGTCCTACTCATCAATATACTTACTTACCAACCAACACCAAAAATGACTTTTAGGTTATATATCCCAATCACATGGGTTAATCACAATAAACACCAAACACAAAGAACTGATTATCACACATACACTGACACATATTTTTACAAATAATAGGAAAATACAATCATATTTAACGAATCAGACATCATATCATTTATTTGTCAACATAACCCTAAATAATCTGTTGCATATGAAAACAGTGCAGGAATGCAACTCGTTCAAGTTATGGTTTTTTTTAGATTTCACCCCTCTTTGGTGTACAGTCAGTTCCGTCCACAGTGACCTTTGGTACAGTCCAAACATTTACACTATTAGAACCTGAACTTTGTTGTGCCCTAAATTACTTTTGTAACTGTTTGTAAATGAATATTCCACCGAAGATTAATTTATTGTTTATTGTTGATTTATTGTTTTTGTTGTTGTTGTTACTGTTATTGTAGTTATATATTTACTCTCGTTAATATTCCTAATATTTGGAGTGGTCAAGGTATTTATACTGTGTTCTACTATGTTATGTTTTATTTGAATGTGTTAAGCTATATGATCTTACATTACTTTTCATAATTATATGTATTTGGATCTAATAAGATATTGGTTTTGAATTAATATAATTATTTTATTGAATGTCTGATTTAATTGTTATCTAATTAATATCTTTTGATTGTATAAATGTTAAGAAACTTAGCAAGTTTGTTAATAAAGAAGAAAAAAAAATTAATAATGATAAGTACTAATTGAAAAGTAATAATGAAAGAAATAAATGGATGAAAATGTATTTTATGATGTAAATATTATAGCAAATGTATTTATAAATAAGATTTTTCCTCAATTAGCCATAGGCTAGAGGAATAAATAAAAAAGACTACTTGTAGAATATTTGTTGTAGCCTACAAATAAATAAATGAAAATGAAAAAAAAATTAAGATATTAGTAATACAGTATATATATTATTATATATATATATTAGTAATACAGTATATGTATATACTGTCCAATATATATATATTGGAGCGGTCATTGCTAAGGGGTTAAGGCGAAGGCTTGCCTCGAAATTGGTCTTGGTTCAATTCCCGATAAAATCATTAAGAGCTTTTGCCATGTCACTCCCGTGGTTCGGAACTTACGTAAATCCGTTGGTCCCCAGTTTAAGTGTTAGATGTGGCTTCATAGCCCTAACTTCGCCTGGTAAAAGAAGATGAACTTAAACTTTTTAAGTGTTCTTTAGTATATTAACAAATCGACATTATCAAGTAATTTGTCGTTTTAAAATAAAAATTATAAATTATTCAACAAAATACAATAATAAAGAAACAGCAAACACACATATCCAAACTCATGCTCAAATACTAAATACTAATTTTGTTTTCTACTCTGGCTACTCATTTGGGGGAAAGGTTTTAAAGTGGTTATATTTTATATAGAAGGGGAGTAAATGCCAAAGATGGAAAGTGGTAGCTATAAAGTATTTATCAACCTACATACTAAACCACTTTAAAAGTCTAGTTACTTGTGAATACAACTTACCTAGCCACTTTCAAAGTATGTAGTCTAAATGAGAGACCATAGAGAATTATTTTGTAATGGCTCTAGCATTTGGGACCGAATACCTGGTTTAAAACTAGAACCTAGAATTAATTGAACTAGTTAATAATTGTTTAATGTTAAACATTGCGTTTATTGGATAGTTATTGCTCACTTGTATAAAGTATAGTAATTGACATCTTAAACAACTTTTTTTGTCTGCAGGTGTTATTATAATAATGGCTGTAGTATAGAGGTTTGCCTATAAGTACCTTGATCCATTTTTACTCGTGACTTCATTCACTACGATGTCGTTAGCAATTTAATTAGTATGCCATTTATTTTTAGTTATGTACTCAGTTTTTATGTTTTAAAAGTTATTTATTTCAATAAGAAGGATTTTTATTTGAACGAAAACAAAATAATCACTGAGCAGAAGTACTAAAAAGGTATTTGAGAATCTTTCAAAGTAGTGTGACAGTATTAAGGGCATAAGATGTTATTAATTAATATTTATACGTATTTCCTTACACAAAGAATGAAGGAAATAAATTTATAAATTTGCCATATTTTTGATAACATTTCAATGATGTAGTGTCAACAGTAAAGTACTCACGCCCTTTTGGGACACTAACGATAATGTCGCAGCCTTCTGGTCAGGACCACTGGCAAGATATGTTTATATGGAGGTAGACAGTATTTTATTGTCTTAACGTACGACCATTATTTGGAATCCTGCCATCCTGAGCCTTTTTGAAGATAAAGCGAGTACTATTCTTGGCTTAGATGTCAATAAAGCTGACTTTTGTGGTCACATAACTTAGCAACACAGCCTAGACTAACTTTAAAACTGATTTCAGCATCTTTAGTAATCTGCCATGTTCGATATAATAAAATATGTTATATATAGCCTATTTAAATAGATATTAAATCTGATAACTGAATCACATAAGTCCAAAATCCATCCAAAAAGTTGGCAAACAAATAAATGTATTGGCTTGAAAGCCAATGTATGAGTAAAAGTATAATGAAACACTTAGACCAATATTTTCTAGAATAACTTTTGCTGTGAAGCACTCTGAAAAAAATAGCAAGTTGGTCACATTGCGGTAATCAATCAAATTTAACAATTAATTAATGGGCTCGCTTCTGATATACGCACACCAAACTTGTAGACCTTCCATAAAAGACATTTTCTCTGGATAGCCTCAATAAAACTTCTGTATGCACCAGATCCCTGTCCCAAATTAATCTGGCGTATTCAATTAAACTTACAAACAACGATCAATATACCATTAAAAAAGCTTGTTTACTTTCAAATATCGGGCACCCTCATCGCAAGACCAAAAGTTCCTCTCAGCTGTCGATACTCGACTTTATACCCCAGTTAAACTGTTCCGAGAAGATAAAATAGTAGTTTACAAAAAAACGAAGATCTCACTTAGTAAGCTTTTTTAGAATGTTACAGTCTCTCATTATTTAAGATAAGAAAGACGGATAGAAAGAAACTATCACTGTTTTCATAGATTCAGAGGGAGTGGTCATCTTTTTCCCACCCTACAGCCAATAAATAATAAATGTATGTTGAAATTGTTATTTTATCATTAATTTGTAGAGATCATTTAATATCATCAGTTTAGAGTTTTTACCAAACTGCACTTTAAACGTTTTCCAAATATTTTACCTTTATATCTGTATATTAAATCTTATAAAATGAATCACTTGTTACCCATATAACTAAGAAGTAATAAATACATTTCAAAATGTATACTAGTAAGTTGTAAAAAATACTGTATACAACATCCAATCTTCCTTTAAATATTGTAATCATATTCTTCAGTACCTAAAATAATTTTAATCGTACGATAATATAACATTGTGACATTGCACTAACCAGCATGTAGTCATTTTATAACATAATAAAATGTTATACACAATAAGCTGTGTATTATCTTCAAAGGTTAGTGTAAAGGTTACTTAATAAAAAAAGTGTTTCCAGTATAGTGATGGTTATAATTATTTAACAATATACATATAACAATGAATGATATTTCGTATGCCTCCAGGATAATGCAACCATTTACAGTAGCAAAAAGATGCCAGAGGGAACTTCGATTAAAATTTGCATGTGTTAAAACAAAATTCTTTACACAAAAATAACTTGTGGGCCTGTACGTTTATCTAACAATTGCATAAGTTTTTGCTTTGTGGTTTGTGAATGTTTTAGTAATATTTTTAAATACATATTTTTACTATAAATTGAAGGTTAAATACTTTAGTTTTACATCAATAATTATGTATAACAATGTACTCACTTTTATTTTGAAATATAAAATAGTTGCAAAGACATTAAAGCTAAATTTCTTCATTATCATAAAAGAATAGTAATAGATTTAATCTGCTATCAACAAATCTTATATTTTAACTCCCAACCAAAAATTATTTTGTACAACAATAAAACCAAACGCTCCCAAACTTTACGGTCAACCCAAAATCCACAAACACCAAAATTCAATCAGACCAATTGTCAATGCAATGAACTCTCCTGCTCACAAACTTGCAAAAACCCTCAACAATATAATAAAAAATGAAATAGCACTTAAAAATAACTGCTCCCTTAAAAACACAACAGAATTAATCGACAAAATTAAAAATACAAATTGCCTTGATTATAAAATCCTAATTTCATTTGACATTTAAGGTTTATACACAAACATCCCTGTAGAAGAAAGTTTAACCATTCTTGAAGAAAACTTAACAAAGCAAAATGAATTAGACAGCAAGAAAATTCAAGAAATCATCAAATTAACAAAAATTACTCTTAATCAAAATTACTTTCAATATAACGATAAAATGTATTCCCAAAATAAAGATTGGCCATGGGATCACCACTTTCAAGCATCATAGCAGACATTTTCCTAAATTATATTGAAAATAAATACATTCTCAACCCTTAAATAAAACCTTACACCAAGAAAATTATATATTATCATAGATATGCTGATGACATTCAACGGAAACCAAAGACAAATAGATCTATTAGAAATCTTTCTGAACAAAATTCACCCCAACTTAAAATTTACAACAGAAATATAAAAATCTAACAGCATAAACTTTCTTGACCTTACCATAACTAAAAAAGATAACAAAAACCAATTCAAAATTTATCGTAAACCAACATCAACAAATCAAATAATTCACAATACATCCAATCATCCAACTTCACACAAATTAGCAGCCTTTCACAGTATGATTCATAGACTACTGAATACACCTCTTACAGAAGAAGATTACCAAGAATAAATCAACATTATCAAACAAATTTCTGTCGATAATGGATATCAGCCAAATTTAATAAGTAAATTAATTAATAAACACAACAAAAAAAACTCTTAATTTTAAAACTAAAAAAATAACTACATTCAAATGACCTATCATGGAGATATTAACAAATCTTTACATAACATATTCTCCAAACAAGGATATAAAATTACATAAAAATAGAACAAAGAATAGCATCAAAAATATACTACAACATAACTACTCTACTAAAAATAATGAAAACAAATACAATAAACTCTGAAATTTATAAAATTAAATGTTCAACTTGTCCTAAATATTACATTGGCCAAACAGGAAGAAGTTTTGGTAGAATATTGAAGGAACATATACCAAAACACAAACATCAAAATTTATCAACATTTGCTGAACATTTAATTCAAGAAACCCATAATATTTCATCAATTGAAGAAAATTTAGACATTATCCGTTTTGCACCTAAAAGTAAAAAACTAGATGCTATTGAAAAATTTTACATATACAAAAAAAAACAAAAGAAAACCCATCATTTTTACTCAACGATCGAATAAAATTTCACTCAAATATTATGTTTGATTCTATCATGAAGATGCAAAATTATAAAATTTAACAAGATCTACAACTTATACATCTACATTTTTATTTAAAATTTTATAGTATCAGCTGTTGAACTCATTATTCTAAAGTTAAATATTTTTATAACCTTATTTTATTCTGTTCAACTGAAGATGGTCTTTCGAGACAGAAATTGATTAACCATAACAAGCGTTATGGTTGTTGTTTATTGTTATGTTTACTATCATGTTTATTATTAAACTTAATGGATCTTTTCCGTTATACGTATACCACTATTTAATGTCGGATAATTTCCGTTTTGTGTCAGCAATCCCAAAATATTTCCATATACATCGCGCCGCGGCAGTTATGGTTAGGTTAGGTTAGCATAGCCTATTGTAGAATGTTTTTACAAATTACAGGTTCATTCTACAATATAATAACCTAACCTAACCATAACTGCCGCGGCGCGATGTATATGGGCGGCCTCGATGTATTGCGATTCTAAAGGTTGAAAATAAGGAAAACATGTTTTAAATCAATAAATTGAATACCGTGTTCCATTATTTATACCAAACAATGGTTAAAATGTATTATTCAATATATTTAAATAGTGGTATACGTATAACGGAAAAGATCCAACTTAATTTATTGTCCTCAACGACTTGTGGCTTTTAAATAACATAAATATGTGAGAGTAAATATCTTACTTAATTAGCTGTCCTGGTACTCATTATAATATTAAATTTCGATAAAAAAAATGTAACTGTGTTGTATTAAACATTCTTAAGTAATGAAATGTATTTTTCTTATTCATCATTTAGCTATGTTTAAACATTCTTAAAGCAGATAAATTTAGGCAATAAACATGTTTAATTTGTTTTTAAAGTATAACAGACCAATGTCAGTTATTTCCAACTCATAAAGTCACGTGGAAATTTATGATATATGCGCGTAATTTATTAGGGAAAATTGTGGTTCTTCGTCATTGTTTAAATTAATCAATTTGCATTTGTTTGTTTTTTATCTATTCACTGTGTTCTACGAGAACATGTTTTGAAACAAATGCATTGCCTCAAATCTTTCGATTTTCTTATAAGAGTCCCCTAATTGATTTTTATAATAAATATAGTTTGAATGCATTTTTTGTGAGATAATATTCCGAAACTGCATAAATTAAAATTAATTGTATTAAAATTATTTGCCATAGTTAGATAATTGATTATTATAACAAACACTTAGAAAAAGATTATACAATTAACCATAAAATACATAAAATCAAAATATTAAAGTTAAAAAAGCATAATAATACAATTTATAAGGCTTTTTTTGACCAATATTGTTTCTAATGTTCGTTCAAATTAGGTGGGGGGGAATGTTTTAAATAGTAGAACAGTTTTGTGTATGGAAACTAGCTTCACGTCAAAGCTTTGATTTTTTTCTCCCCAAGTGTATAACTTTGTATATGCTTATTATTTTGTACAAGATGTAATACTAACAATTTAAATATATACTATTGTTTTACTAAGAAGGGATCTGAATTGTTTCAAAATATTTATTTCCATACTGTAGTGTCACTGTAAAAAAATATAAAAAATAAATAAAACAGAACTGATAAAAGATTAAATATCCAAAACACCATAAAATATTTTATTTATTACGTTTTAATACCTTTATTTTTACCCTTTTAATCTTGTATAGGTATTAATATGTTGAATACAGGTTATTTGGTCAGTGTCATATTTAGAAAACATATTAGGTGAAATCAATGTTAATAATTTTGAGTCTTGATTCAATTTTTTATTTGATTTGAATAATTACTCTACAACTTCCTAACGTATTTACTTAAGTCGATATATATTTTAAACTAACTAATTTGCATTATATAGTCAATGTCATACAATTATTGTTCTACACATTTTATATAACCAGCAATTAAAAACTGTATACGTACGTCTAAAATATGACAGGCGTACTGTATAGTGTATTCGCTAGTAAAATAATGTGTAAAGAAAATTACTTACGGTTTTGGGAAAACTAAAAGCGTACAGATGTGCTTAGATCAATAGGCTTGTATATGTGCTGCTTTAGACTGTTATCTATTATTCTTGAAATAAACAACTGATTCTAACAAAATTACATCATTTTTACAATCAAAATTATATTTAATTTTGATATATAATATTAAATATTAAAATAAGGTTACTCTAGATCATCGTTGGTGGGAAGACACTTCTGTTGAACAACTGAGGAAAGTGCTTTCCACTTCATAAACTGTTTCTTTTAGAGCTGTGCACATCCTTTAGAATGTGATGTGAATGTCTTTAAGTGCTCTAATTATATCTCAGTACTTATGACGTAAAATGTAAGTAAATATTTTTTCACTATACTACTATGAGTTCAGCTGTTTTCGTTATGTGTTTACAACCTGCGAAACATCATATTTTCAACAGCTGTCTATTGTTTAATACCGAAAGTAACATTTTTTACAACCAAAAATTTTCCACAGTCAACAACACATGTTTTTAAAACATGTTTCTAATTTAATAAACAGTTAACATTCCAAAAATGAATTTTTATTGCGTAGTGTAGTGAAAAGTATCGTTCAAAACTCGAGTGAAAGTGTTTTGTATGTTCTCGACCATTTGAAGTGCTCGACAAGTCTGGCACTTCAAACATATGGTCTCGAACATGCAAAACCCCACTTTCCACTCTTGTTATGAAATATACTATTTAAATTTTAAACGTATGTTTAGAAATACACATTCTTGAATTAAATACTACATATTAAATCTCCAATAATAAAAACATGAGAGTAATATATTGTGGTTATTATTGATGGTTCAGTTTTTACTTCAGTTAAAAGTTCTACTCTGTACAGACATTCAAATCTATATCGCGTCAAGAATCAAAATAAACTCAGAGCATTCTCATGACCATTATATCTGTCAAAGGTACCTTCCTAGTTGTCACACATCCGGCCGGGGTAACCTGACATTACTGTTTTATATAACTCAACATTCCCTCATTTACATGTAACCTACACCGACATGCTTGTGCACTTTCACTAAAAGCTTTTCTTGTCTGGAGCTTCTTTACACACTGTAATGAATAAAGCTCTTTTTTATCGTTAATGTTTGTTCTGAATTTTCTATCATTAAATAATGATAAGAAACATGATTATTGATTCCATATAATCATATTTTATTTGACTATCATGAGTACTGTAAAATAAAAAAATCTCATGAAACTATATATATATTAAAGGTATATGCAATTGTAAGCAGATTTCTGTTATTTAATAAATATTTATGTTCTTGATATAGATCCTTACTATTGATATTTACTTTTTCACTGGTAGTTATTATACAGCCTTATTATATTTAAGAGTTGTATATGTTTAAATATATCTGTAAGCTAGTCAAGCAATATTATAAATATAATTTGTTTTATATACTAAAATAAAATTTCGAACCCCGTTCCACCGACGCGCGACTCGCCGAGTCGGTTTAACCTTGATCAGTCACTCGACGAGTTCCATGTCGTCGTTAAAAAAGCCCCTATTTGGAATTCGTTCATTCTCACCAGCTCGTACTGGATCGTCCCTCTACTCGCAACAACATATTCCGGTACTTAAATATGTTGATTATGGTGTTATCAACATATTTTAGTACCATTATAATTGATAAAATTATAACTAGTATAACATGATAAGTATTGTACCAGTTTAAGTTTCATAAATCACTAGCTGTAACTTATGTTCAATAATTTTTTGCAAACCGTTTATTATTAATACTATCACTAATACAAATTTGGTTTATATAACAGTATTATTTAGTTATCTAAATGTTCTATTAACTTAATTAAATTCCAGTATTTTATAGTATAATTATTTGTATAAACAAACATAATATATTCTTATAGAACTTGAATGCCATGAAATAAAATATAAAGACCAAGAGATCGTGTAATGTGTGAAACTTCATGATAGAAATATGTAATTAAAATTTTCTAAGTTAATCTATTCTTTGTGAAATAAAATTGGGAACATATCTACAACTAGGATTTTTTATTTTTATTTTTCAAAAATCATAGTTCTTACCCATTTTTATAACAAAATACCTGTATAAATATTCGACAAAAATGGAAAAATCAGTAAATTAATGTCAAAAATACATTAGGCCTGATTAAGGGATTGCCGAAAATATCAATTTAAAAAGAAAGGCTTACCATAATTATTGTTAAACTTATTCAGCAATAGTTAATTTTGAAAATCAGTATCAATGTTTATGGAAAGTACTTCATAAAAAATTCATCAAAATTATTTTGAGAGCACTTTCTGAAAAAGAAAAAAATATAAATTGATCTAAATAACTTGAATAAGTTATTCGATAAAATAAATCGTAATGAAATTAAATTTTACAAACTTAACTTTGGTATTCTCTTCGTAAAGTGCACTTCATGTACGTCGCTGGCATTGTATTGACAAAGCACCGTCTTCCCCATTAGCTGAACACACTAACGTTAACTTTTTCTGTTTCACTTTATACTATAATTTTAGTGTGTCAATTAAATGTATTAAAAGTTCATTCAAGAGCATTTATAATTCATTTTTGTGGCCCACATACTTATATAGTATTGTACATTTCAAAAAATATACCTAGTTTGACATCTTATGTGTGTTTTGCTAGTAAAATTTTAAGTTTATTGTTCCTGGCATTATGGATATTTTGACTGGATTAATCCATGGAGTTAGAAACCTTTGAAAATTCAAGCCATTAACAATCTAAATATTCTAGAAAATTATGATATGATTTCTTAATAAAAAAATATATTTCAAATGCTTTTTTATATAACTAATTCTAGACACATACCAAATAGGTGTATTTTATTTTTATATATATAGTTTATTTACGTACTAGCCTCAAGGTGTTTGAATGTTAAATATAATTCCACTTTTTTCATTGAAAATACTTTTTTATCTCTCTGGATGAGGTATTTCGTTGTTTTTTATAAGCTTTTTCATATTAAAATGAATTTATTATGAAATAAGAAATGCACGAATATGCGACTACACATAGGCAGCTGTTCAGAAATCTTTTTCACGAGAAAGTTTTCATTTAGACATCTCCAGGTCAGTAAATAATTAAAATGACAAGTAACATGTTTACTGTTAATTTGTGTTTGAGTCTAAAAACAATTATGAAAAGTTCCAATAATCCTGTGTCTAATTATTGTTTTGTTTTGTTCTTTGCTCTCAGAAGATTAGCAATTTTCTTAGGAGGTAACCAGACGTTTTCATCTTTAACTTTTTATCTCTGCAAGTATTACGGAATCGAAACTATATGGAGAAAGATGTCGACTTATCATGTATAAAATGTAATGTATACAAACATAAAATTCATAATAACTACACTATGTTTATTACCTCTATTTATATTCGGCACAGATGCAGATTAAATTGTTTGCTATAAATGCCTTAAGCCAAGAACGTTTATTATTGTTTTTGTTTTGCATCATTCCAACATATGTGATGATACAATCCCATCCACAAGCTATGACTCACAAATTACTTTATTTTTTTAATTTAAATTATGTTTGAATTTACGATTAAAATATCACATATTGAAGCCTGGACTATAGGAAACGTAATTAATTAAATATAACTTTCTAATACTCGTAAATCGTCTTAAACTGGCGTCTAATAAAGAAAATGATGAAACATCTTTTATCTAACTATCCAATAACAGAAACATATAGTAACGTGTTCATATAATATAAAGTTCAAACATACTAAGTTACCCAATCTGAACTAAAAGTAGCTGCTGAACTGGGTTCAAAGGATTATTTTATTCAACTACTGTTCATTGGATTTTTGGAGTCAGCTCTTTGTCAGAATAGAGAGCGAGCTTTCCCTCTCAGTCACTAACAGTATAACCTTTGACAAGTTTACCAAATATCACATAACCAGATATCGTAAAATTCAATCTGCAGGGGCTAATTTTAACACAAACACACACACACATATTTTTTTTAAATATTCACTATCAATTTTAACACTAGTAATAAAAAAGTTCAGCTACAATAATTACACATTTATTATAGTAATATTTCTACCTTCCTAATATTAGTGGTCTATGTATGATTACTAACTATGTATTAGACTGTGTTGTACACATATATTAAAATAGTAACAACTGCAAAGACCGACAAAGCTACGAAATAATCTAATATAAAGTTACAATAATATAACTTTGTATTAAAATCAGTATCCCAATTCCCTTCTCAATTATTATAATGGTTATTAAGGTTACATTTGTGGTACCTATTAAGGTTATAAAGGGTTAATGAGCTATTTTAGTTATAAACATCGTGAAACTAAACTACGTAACCTGATTTTCATAAAAAACTTCTTATTAAAATCAACTTGAAGTGCGCATAGTTTTCTTTTTTTTTTTATTGGCCGCTTGGTTCAATAAGCGGTCATAATTTGAATAGAATTTTTAGTACAGTAACTGCTATTTGGAGTTTTTTTACAACGTAAACTCTCTTCCACCCCTCTAGCAGCACATAAAATAACAAAAGTGGTGGCTTTCTTACCGATATTTTCTATCTACAATATTACGATATTATTTTTAATATATTTCTACCTAAATGTTGACAGTTTCCTTTTTATAACGGGGTTTTTATTTGAGTTAGTATAAATTATTTATTCGTATGTATTATATGAAGGATTGAAAGTACTTTTATATCAAGATCATAAAAGACATCGCTTTGAAAGAAATGTTTATTATTCAAAGTGAACATTAAAAATAGAGAATTTAGGATGAGTTGGTAGAATATATCCACACACTTAAATATAGAACACAACATGTCAGATGCAATATTAAGAGTTAGAATATTGCGTTGGAAAGAATCATGTCGTCAGTACTAGATAGTTTGATATAAGCTCTTGCTCAGTTTAATGGTACACTCTAGACATGGAAGTGTCTACAGTTAGTTATCTTTCAAAGTGATATCCTTTTTTTTTGTACATAACATGTAAAAATATTAAATACTGCGAACCATATTTATGGAGTTGGCATGATTAATTCAATAAAAAAATTATGTTCAAAAGAGTATTAACTAGTGCTAAATACTACAAACTCTTTGAATTTTTTTTAAAATCAACCTAAAGTGAATTATTTATTCCATATAATTCTAACCACCCATGGAAGTACAAGTAAGTTAGTTTCAGATAAATGATAAACAGAATGTTAAACAGCCCAATGAAAATATCTGACTATGAAGAAAAAGAAACAATAATAACATACATAGCTTCGATAAATAGTTACAAACCAAAACTTATTGACAAGATTATAAAACTAATAAAATCAAACAAAAACAAAAAAATTATAAACATTTACCAGTGTTCTTAATGATACAAAAATTAATAAGGCTGTTAGAAAAACATTTCAACACAGTAATCATACACTCAGTTAAAAAACAAAGAACACCACTTTTTATTTAATTGTCTAATAAAGAAAATAAAAATAACTAATATTAAAACTTGGAATTTATAAAATAGAATGCTTGGAATTAAATCCTTTCCACATAGAACAATTTAACATGAAAATCATATATATGAAAATTTAAGATACATTAAAAAACATAATAATCAAAAGTAAAATGTAAAATTCAACTTACCCACACTAAATTAATCACGTGTTATTTACATATGTTTTATTTTTATAATTGTTCATTTCTTGTTATATATGTTTACACTCTGAAGATGGTCTAAGAGCCGAAATTTGTTCGTGTTTTATTATAAGTATGAATAAAGGGTACTTTATGCAAATTATTACTCAATACATAGTGTTATATAAATAGCTGGAAGTTATTTTATAATAACTACAATTTAAATTTTTGTCTGATATTTATGTCTAGATATGTCCTTATCTCCTTCTCAACTCGTAACTTCATTATATCTAGATATGTCCTTATCTCCTTCTCAACTCGTAACTTCATTATATCTAGATATGTCCTTATCTCCTTCTCAACTCGTAACTTCATTATATTTAGATATGTCCTTATCTCCTTCTCAACTCGTAACTTCATTATATCTAGATATGTCCTTATCTCCTTCTCAATTCGTAACTTCATTATATCTAGATATGTCCTTATCTCCTTCTCAACTCGTAACTACATTATATCAAGATATGTCCTTATCTCCTTCTCAACTCGTAACTTCATTATATCTAGATATGCCCTTATCTCCTTCTCAACTCGTAACTCATTATATCTAGATATGTCCTTATCTCCTTCTCAGCTCGTAACTTCATTATATCTAGATATGTCCTTATCTCCTTCTCAACTCGTAACTTCATTATATCTAGATATGTCCTTATCTCCTTCTCAACTCGTAACTTCATTATATCTAGATATGTCCTTATCTCCTTCTCAGCTTGTAACTTCATTATATCTAGATATGTCCTCATCTCCTTCTCAACTCGTAACTTCATTATATCTAGATATGTCCTTATCTCCTTCTCAACTCGTAACTTCATTATATCTAGATATGTCCTTATCTCCTTCTCAACTCGTAACTTCATTATATCTAGATATGTCCTTATCTCCTTCTCAACTCGTAACTTCATTATATCTAGATATGTCCTTATCTCCTTCTCAGCTCGTAACTTCATTATATCTAGATATGTCCTTATCTCCTTCTCAGCTCGTAACTTCATTATATCTAAATATGTCCTTATCTCCTTCTCAACTCGTAACTTCATTATATCTAAATATGTCCTTATCTCCTTCTCAGCTCGTAACTTCATTATATCTAGATATGTCCTTATTTCCTTCTCAGCTCGTAACTTCATTATATCTAGATATGTCCTTATCTCCTTCTCAACTCGTAACCTCATTATATCTAGATATGTCCTTATCTCCTTCTCAACTCGTAACTTCATTATATCTAGATATGTCCTTATATCCTTCTCAACTCGTAACTTCATTATATCTAGATATGTCCTTATCTCCTTCTCAACTCGTAACTTCATTATATCTAGATATGTCCTTATCTCCTTCTCAACTCGTAACTTCATTATATCTAGATATGTCCTTATCTCCTTCTCAACTCGTAACTTCATTATATCTAGATATGTCCTTATCTCCTTCTCAACTCGTAACTTCATTATATCTAGATATGTCCTTATCTCCTTCTCAACTCGTAACTTCATTATATCTAGATATGTCCTTATCTCCTTCTCAACTCGTAACTTCATTATATCTAGATATGTCCTTATCTCCTTCTCAGCTCGTAACTTCATTATATCTAAATATGTCCTTATCTCCTTCTCAACTCGTAACTTCATTATATCTAGATATGTCCTTATCTCCTTCTCAGCTCGTAACTTCATTATATCTAGATATGTCCTTATTTCCTTCTCAGCTCGTAACTTCATTATATCTAGATATGTCCTTATCTCCTTCTCAACTCGTAACCTCATTATATCTAGATATGTCCTTATCTCCTTCTCAACTCGTAACTTCATTATATCTAGATATGTCCTTATATCCTTCTCAACTCGTAACTTCATTATATCTAGATATGTCCTTATCTCCTTCTCAACTCGTAACTTCATTATATCTAGATATGTCCTTATCTCCTTCTCAACTCGTAACTTCATTATATCTAGATATGTCCTTATCTCCTTCTCAACTCGTAACTTCATTATATCTAGATATGTCCTTATCTCCTTCTCAGCTCGTAACTTCATTATATCTAGATATGTCCTTATCTCCTTCTCAACTCGTAACTTCATTATAACTAGATATGTCCTTATCTCCTTCTCAACTCGTAACTTCATTATATCTAGATATGTCCTTATCTCCTTCTCAACTCGTAACTTCATTATATCTAGATATGTCCTTATCTCCTTCTCAACTCGTAACTTCATTATATCTAGATATGTCCTTATCTCCTTCTCAGCTCGTAACTTCATTATATCTAGATATGTCCTTATCTCCTTCTCAACTCGTAACTTCATTATATCTAGATATGTCCTTATCTCCTTCTCAACTCGTAACTTCATTATATCTAGATATGTCCTTATCTCCTTCTCAGCTCGTAACTTCATTATATCTAGATATGTCCTTATCTCCTTCTCAACTCGTAACTTCATTATATCTAGATATGTCCTTATCTCCTTCTCAACTCGTAACTTCATTATATCTAGATATGTCCTTATCTCCTTCTCAACTCGTAACTTCATTATATCTAGATATGTCCTTATCTCCTTCTCAACTCGTAACTTCATTATATCTAGATATGTCCTTATCACCTTCTCAGCTCGTAACTTCATTATATCTAGATATGTCCTTATCTTCTTCTCAACTCGTAACTTCATTTTATCTAGATATGTCCTTATCTCCTTCTCAACTCGTAACTTCATTATATCTAGATATGTCCTTATCTCCTTCTCAACTCGTAACTTCATTATATCTAGATATGTCCTTATCTCCTTCTCAACTCGTAACTTCATTATATCTAGATATGTCCTTATCTCCTTCTCAACTCGTAACTTCATTATATCTAGATATGTCCTTATCTCCTTCTCAGCTCGTAACTTCATTATATCTAGATATGTCCTTATCTCCTTCTCAGCCCGTAACTTCATTATATCTAGATATGTCCTTATCTCCTTCTCAACTCGTAACTTCATTATATCTAGATATGTCCTTATCTCCTTCTCAACTCGTAACTTCATTATATCTAGATATGTCCTTATCTCCTTCTCAACTCGTAACTTCAATATATCTAGATATGTCCTTATCTCCTTCTCAACTCGTAACTTCATTATATCTAGATATGTCCTTATCTCCTTCTCAACTTGTAACTTCATTATATCTAGATATGTCCTTATCTCCTTCTCAACTCGTAACTTCATTATATCTAGATATGTCCTTATCTCCTTCTCAACTCGTAACTTCATTATATCCAGATATGTCCTTATCTCCTTCTCAACTCGTAACTTCATTGTATCCGTGTCATATTACTTTATAACATACAACCGTAACTTCTACAGTAGTTACTTCTACTGTAATGCAATCGTAAGGTGAAGTATCAGGTGAAAGGTGAAGTAAAAGGTGAAGTTTCTACCATCAGTTAGAAACTTCATTAATTGTATTTAGTTAAAATATTTAGACAGTGTGATTTAAATATAATATATAAAAGACCGTTATATTTTTACTAATCTATAGATCTTTATCATGACTACACAGACTCCCATGTTACGTTACGCAGCAATATCAATGTAAAGCAGAGTGAGAACCAAATGTGGTATAAACCGTGATTTATGTTATCGCCTTCATGGAACAACAACGGTACAACTGGATAATGTGCGCAACAGCGTTTGTCACAGCGGTTTGTTTGGTCACACTTTTACTTGTACACTAGTTGGTGTTGGAAACAGCTATCTTAGTATGTGGTATTTAATTTTGCAATAAACCACCTTTATCTTCAAGTGTAGGATTAGTAGGGATAGATATTTGCAACAATGAAAAAAATACAATAGTGTTCATTCTCCATGCATTGCTAATATAAATCGATACTTAGATATGTAGCTCATAGAGTCAAGTGCTATCTAATTAGAACTAAAAATAATCATAAAATATCAAGAGTCTGAAATATTATTTCTAATACCTTTTATAAAACTAAATTAAATTTACCTTTTATAAGAATCTGTTTTCTAAACATTATTTACCTTATAAAATCATGCTGTATATATATAAGGATTTTCCAGGCATTTATGATTTCCACTTATTGATCCCGGAAGAATCTCGATTAAAATAATTTATGACTTCAATATTTGGCTGGTTCCTTCTTCCTTTAGTAATCTGTAGTGGAGTGCTGGCATTTAAATCCCTTTAAGCCATTTAAACGACTGGTAACCATCGATGTGATAACCTAGTGATCCAGATTTCCGCATTCCAAGCAAGGTCACGGCCTTCCTCATCCCCCTCCCCGATGCCTGTCTCAAGGCTACAATGTATGACGGATAGAGTATCGGTTAGCTTGCAGGCGCTTTTCTCTTTATTGTTACGAAACACTTTATTTACAAATTTCATTTTACTATGCAATTTGATGCACATATCGAATGAGTTCGACCGATAACATTCTGGAGTATTCATTTTATTACAAAGTTTGTATTATGAGATGTTACTAGTATTTTTTTAAAATAAATATGCAAAAAATACAACAAAATATATATACTGATGAAATAATACTGAGTAAAATAGCATAACATGTATTCATTAGTAACGTCCCGATCTTCAGGATATGGGTGAATGTGAGAACGAATGACATACACTCGTAGGACATAACAAAAAGAAAAATTCAACAACCTTGTTATAAATAAAACAAAATAAATACGATTTCCTAGCCTAATTTATCAATACCAACATATTAGTAATAACGGTGTAAATTTTTTTTACAGTGAAAACTAATTAAAATTCCAGTACTTTTTTCCAACTAAAAAAAAATTATTAGAACTTATAATCCAATTTTTAAATTCACATTTTATAACGCATAATTAAACAAGAAAAACAACTGTATGAGTCGAATTTTCATAGGCCTCTTAGTTTCTTAGAAAACAACCTTCGAACCTGGGTGCACATAATTTCTGCACCGACAGTTGGTGACTGACTATCTGTATTTCGTGAGATGATTCAACGTTCAAAACAGCTTTCATGGATCATTTTCTCGAGTTCATTTTTGGACTGCTGTTGCCGCATTGCAATGCCTATTTCCAAAATATTATGTAACAAGTCAGAAGGATGAGAGCTTAGTTTTTATAAAGCAAAGTAGCCTTTTCACTTGTGATGGAAAAGAATTAATTTAATATTCAAGCCATAAAAAAACTTCATGAAATAGAAAATTAATAATGCTTGCTTGAGGGCTTACCCCTTCCAAAAATCAATACCACAACGAAAGTCCAAATACGTATTCTAAGCAAGCCAGTGCAAATACGTCATAACATTCCATAAAAGTGCAAAATTAGTAAAGATAACACTCGTACGTTACAATGTATACGTTAGTTGTATATAATTATCCGATGAGTCACTCTTTTAGATTTTTAGCTTCCAAATATCTTCCTCTCATCAGTTACGTAAAGATGGTCAGTTATCGCAATTTCAAGAGAAGTAGAAGAAGAACGTAAGCTCAACCTCCTAAACACGGCTTGCTACTTAGATCGAACGTCATTTACAATCGACATTAAAGTAGACCATTAACATCATCGATTATCGTAAAGTTATATCGTAGATATAAAGGATGTTGTATACAATCAAGGAATCACGTACTATAGGGCCTAGTACACTAATTTTTATTCGATAAGGTGCAAATATGAATAGTATGGCACTAAACTGAATTTTATTTCCTACTAAAAGCAATCTTATTTCGTACTAGTAAACTTTATAATCTTATAAAATCATATGTAAAATTATAAACAAATTGTACAAACCAGCTGCAATTTAAAAAATCAAAAAATAATTTCTTAGGAAAGTAAAAAAAAAAACCTCAAAAGCAAAGCTTTCTATTCCATGGATAAGTATTTAAAAACAAATTACTCCTTTACTGTATTAACTAGTTTAATTCTAATTATTGTCTTGTTCTTTGATAAATACAACGACCCTCGATTTAACGGACTGTATGGGACAGGCTTTAAAGCGTTAAAGCCGATTGTCCGTTAAATCAGGCCTAGAATTTTTATAAATAAAACTATTGTATAACAATTCCTTCAGTGCTTGGTATATATCAATTTATATACTAAAAAAAAAGCGGTTAGCTGTCCGGTATATCCGAGATCCGTTAATTCAGGGTCCGTAATATCGAGGGTTTACTGTAATTTAAAAATTTGTATACATAATTTTAGATTCTATAAAATAATTTTCTTTGATTAACTGAATAGTAACAATGCCACATGTACAATATGCATAAAATAGTGGGAATAAATGAGTACTATATCTAATAGGTAAGCCCTATTAGGTGCATAGTACACTTCCACATTGTGATGGAAGTGCTATGAAATTGAAGCAAAGATTCTTGAAATTGAGGAGAGAGAAATACTCTTTTCCCACCACTTGACCGACGCGCAACTGTCCCGCAACAACAAATCGTTGTCATGGAAACGAGACTGGTCATAGTAGCCTACCTTAAAATACCTGTGGCAGTAGCAGGTTCCACATTACGTCATCAGTAGAATATCCGAACAGTTGATCTATAAACACGTCAGTCTTATAATGGTAAAATTATATAATAATATAAATAGTAAAAAGTTGCAGTAAAACATCTTATACAGTAACAAAGTAACTATTTACAGCAAAAAACTTTTAAGGAAATTGAGCACGGAAGTACAGACGGGCGATTGAAGGCGGAAGTTAGTCACGCCCACGTTGTATGGTGGCACAGTAGTGGAATATTTACCTTCCACTGCTGAAACTCCTGTATGCACTAAATATCTTATGCAGATCATGATCTGTCTGGTGAAACTGCAAACTGTATATGGTTAAATAATTGATAGTTTGAAGAATATTATTAATTCATAATGAAGATTTGAAACTAAATAAAATTAGTAACTTGAATTAAAAGATGTACAAAAAGGTACAGGCCAGGCACTTCAATTAGGAAAGAGACATCTTAAATTCACGCAAAAATAGTTGAATAATAAAACATTATGTGCAACCGAGCTGACGGGCTGTGTTTTCCTCGACCTAAACCTGTACAATATTAACATGTCTCATACCTCCTTTAGACCGCCAATTTATTCATGTTTATAGTGCTTTAAATTTGCTATTTCAAAATGCCTAAAAACGTTATAATCATCACAAAGTACCTTGTCGACTATTATAAATGGTACATATCTAGAATTTAGTGTTCTATTTCATAAATAGAGTGTTACAAATAAAATTAGGAGTTGTTTATTATATTTTTTATAAATTATATGAAACAAAAAGAACTTATACCCAAAGTGCTTAAATTACTCTTATATTACATGCATATGAAAACAGTTTATAGCAATATTTAGCTTGTCGTTATTACATCGAGTACTCTCCTCGTATAGCGTGACCTTAATATCTGTAATATTCTATGACGATAAAAATTAAGGTTATAGCAATATGTAGCTTGTCGTTATTATATCGAGTACTTTCCTCGTATAGCGTGACCTTATTATCTGTAATATTCTATGACGATAAAAACTAAGGTTATAGCAATATGTAGCTTGTCGTTATTAGATCGAGTACTTTCCTCGTATAGCATGACCTTAATATCTGTAATGTTCTCTGACGATAAAAACTAAGGTTATAGCAATATGTAGCTTGTCGTTATTAGATCGAGTACTTTCCTCGTATAGCATGACCTTAATATATGTAATGTTCTCTGACGATAAAAACTAAAGTTATAGCAATATGTAGCTTATCGTTATTGCATCAAGTACTTTCCTCGTATAGCATGACCTTAAAATCTGTAATGTTCTCTGACGATAAAAACTAAGGTTAAAGCAATATGTAGCTTGTCGTTATTGCATCGACTACTTTCCTCGTATAGCACGACCTTAATATCTGTAATGTTCTCTGACGATAAAAACTAAGGTTATAGCAATATTTAGCTTGTCGTTATTACATCGAGTACTCTCCTCGTATAGCGTGACCTTAATATCTGTAATATTCTATGACGATAAAAACTAAGGTCATAGCAATATGTAGCTTGTCGTTATTAGATCGAGTACTTTCCTCGTACAGCATGACCTTAATATCTGTAATGTTCTCTGACGATAAAAACTAAGGTTATAGCAATATGTAGCTTGTCGTTATTGCATCGAGTACTTTCCTCGTATAGCATGACCTTAATATCTGTAACGTTCTCTGACGATAAAAACTAAGGTTAAAGCAATATGTAGCTTGTCGTTATTGCATCGAGTACTTTCCTCGTATAGCATGACCTTAATATCTGTAATGTTCTCTGACGATAAAAACTAAGGTTATAGCAATATGTAGCTTGTCGTTATTGCATCGAGTACTTTCCTGGTATAGCGTGACCTTAATATCTGTAATGTTCTCTGACGATAAAAACTAAGGTTATAGCAATATGTAGCTTGTCGTTATTGCATCGAGTAATTTCCTCGTATAGCATGACCTTAATATCTGTAATGTTCTCTGACGACAAAAACTAAGGTTATAGCAATATGAAGCTTGTCGTTATTATATCGAGTACTTTCCTCGTATAGCATGACCTTAATATCTGTAATGTTCTCTGATGATAAAAACTAAGGTTATAGCAATATGTAGCTTGTCGTTATTGCATCAAGTACTTTCTTCGTATAGCATGACCTTAATATCTGTAATGTTCTCTGACGTTAAAAACTAAGGTTATAGCAATATGTAGCTTGTCGTTATTACATCGATTACTCACCTTCTATAGCGTGACCCTAATATCTGTAATATTCTATGACGATAAAAACTAAGGTTATAGCAATATGTTGCTTGACGTTATTACATCGAGTACTTTCCTCGTATAGCGTGACCTTAATATCTGTAATATTCTATGACGATAAAAACTAAGGTTATAGCAATATGTAGCTTGTCGTTATTACATCGAGTACTCTCCTCGTATAGCATGACCTTAATATCTGTAATGTTCTCTGACGATAAAAACTAAGGTTATAGCAACATGTAGCTTGTCGTTACTACATCAAGTACTTTCCTGGTATAGCGTGACCTTAATATCTGTAATGTTCTCTGACGATAAAAACTAAGGTTATAGCAATATGTAGCTTGTCGTTATTACATCGAGTACTCTCCTTCTATAGCGTGACCTTAATATCTGTAATGTTCTCTGACGATAAAAACTAAGGTTATAGCAATATGTAGCTTGTCGTTATTACATCAAGTACTCTCCTCGTATAGCATGACCTTATTATCTGTAATGTTCTCTGACGATAAAAACTAAGGTTATAGCAACATGTAGCTTGTCGTTACTACATCAAGTACTTTCCTGGTATAGCGTGACCTTAATATCTATAATGTTCTCTGACGATAAAAACTAAGGTTATAGCAATATGTAGCTTGTCGTTATTACATCGAGTACTCTCCTTCTATAGCGTGACCTTAATATATGTAATGTTCTCTGACGATAAAAACTAAGGTTATAGCAATATGTAGCTTGTCGTTATTAGATCGAGTACTTTCCTCGTATAGCATGACCTTAAAATCTGTAATGTTCTCTGACGATAAAAACTAAGGTTATAGCAATATGTAGCTTGTCGTTATTAGATCGAGTATTTTCCTCGTATAGCATGACCTTAATATATGTAATGTTCTCTGACGATAAAAACTAAGGTTATAGCAATATGTAGCTTATCGTTATTGCATCAAGTACTTTCCTCGTATAGCATGACCTTAATATTTGTAATGTTCTCTGATGATAAAAACTAAGGTTATAGCAATATTTAGCTTGTCGTTATTACATCGAGTACTCTCCTCGTAAAGCGTGACCTTAATATCTGTAATATTCTATGACGATAAAAACTAAGGTTATAGCAATATGTAGCTTGTCGTTATTAGATCGAGTACTTTCCTCGTATAGCATGACCTTAATATCTGTAATGTTCTCTGACGATAAAAACTAAGGTTATAGCAATATGTAGCTTGTCGTTATTGCATCGAGTACTTTCCTCGTATACCATGACCTAAATATGTGTAACGTTCTCTGACGATAAAAACTAAGGTTATAGCAATATGTAGCTTGTCGTTATTGCATCGAGTACTTTCCTGGTATAGCGTGACCTTAATATCTGTAATGTTCTCTGACGATAAAAACTAAGGTTATAGCAATATGTAGCTTGTCGTTATTGCATCAAGTACTTTCCTCGTATAGCATGACCTTAATATCTGTAATGTTCTCTGACGATAAAAACTAAGGTTATAGCAATATGTAGCTTGTCGTTATTACATAGATTACTCACCTTCTATAGGGTGACCTTAATATCTGTAATGTTCTCTGACGATAAAAACTAAGGTTATAGAAAATGTAGCTAGTCGTTATTACATCGAGTACTTTCCTGGTATAGGGTGACCTTAATATCTGTAATATTCTATGACGATAAAAACTAAGGTTATAGCAATATGTAGCTTGACGTTATTACATCGAGTACTTTCCTCGTATAGCGTGACCTTAATATCTGTAATATTCTATGACGATAAAAACTAAGATTATAGCAATATGTAGCTTGTCGTTATTACATCGAGTACTCTCCTTCTATAGCGTGACCTTAATATATGTAATGTTTTCTGACGATAAAAACTAAGGTTATAGCAATATGTAGCTTGTCGTTATTACATCGAGTACTCTCCTTCTATAGCGTGACCTTAATATCTGTAATGTTCTCTGACAATAAAAACTAAGGTTATAGCAATATGTAGCTTGTCGTTATTGCATCGAGTACTTTCCTCGTATAGCATGACCTTAATATCTGTAATGTTCTCTGACGATAAAAACTAAGGTTAAAGCAATATGTAGCTTGTCGTTATTGCATCGAGTACTTTCCTCGTATAGCATGACCTTAATATCTGTAATGTTCTCTGACGATAAAAACTAAGGTTAAAGCAATATGTAGCTTGTCGTTATTGCATCGAGTACTTTCCTGGTATAGCGTGACCTTAATATCTGTAATGTTCTCTGACGATAAAAACTAAGGTTATAGCAATATGTAGCTTGTCGTTATTGCATCGAATACTTTCCTCGTATAGCATGACCTTAATATCTGTAAAGTTCTCTGACAATAAAAACTAAGGTTATAGCAATATTTAGCTTGTCGTTATTACATCGAGTACTCTCCTCGTATAGCGTGACCTTAATATCTGTAATATTCTATGACGATAAAAACTAAGGTTATAGCAATATGTAGCTTGTCGTTATTAGATCGAGTACTTTCCTTGTATAGCATGACCTTAATATCTGTAATGTTCTCTGACGATAAAAACTAAGGTTATAGCAATAGTTAGCTTGTCGTTATTAGATCGAGTACTTTCCTCGTATAGCATGACCTTAATATCTGTAATGTTCTCTGACGATAAAAACTAAGGTTATAGCAATATGTATCTTGTCGTTATTGCATCAATTACTTTCCTCGTATAGCATGACCTTAATATCTGTAATGTTCTCTGACGATAAAAACTAAGGTTAAAGCAATATGTAGCTTGTCGTTATTGCATCGAGTACTTTCCTCGTATAGCTTGACCTTAATATCTGTAATGTTCTCTGACAATAAAAACTAAGGTTATAGCAATATGTAGCTTGTCGTTATTGCATCAAGTACTTTCCTCGTATAGCGTGACCTTAATATCTGTAATATTCTATAACGATAAAAACTAAGGTTATAGCAATATGTAGCTTGTCGTTATTACATCGATTACTCACTTTCTATAGCGTGACCTTAATATCTGTAATGTTCTCTGACGATAAAAACTAAGGTTATAGCAAAATGTAGCTAGTCGTTATTACATCGAGTACTTTCCTAGTATAGCGTGACCTTAATATCTGTAATATTCTATGACGATAAAAACTAAGGTTATAGCAATATGTAGCTTGTCGTTATTATATCGAGTACTTTCCTTGTATAGCGTGACCTTAATATCTGTAATATTCTATGACGATAAAAACTAAGGTTATAGCAATATGTAGCTTGTCGTTATTACATCGAGTACTCTCCTTCTATAGCGTGACCTTAATATATGTAATGTTCTCTGACGATAAAAACTAAGGTTATAGCAATATGTAGCTTGTCGTTATTACATCGAGTACTCTCCTTTTTAGCATGACCTTAATATATGTAATGTTCTCTGACGATAAAAACTAAGGTTATAGCAATATGTAGCTTGTCGTTATTACATCGAGTACTCTCCTTCTATAGCGTGACCTTAATATATGTAATGTTCTCTGACGATAAAAACTAAGGTTATAGCAATATGTAGCTTGTCATTATTACATCAAGTACTTTCCTCGTATAGCGTGACCTTAATATCTGTAATGTTCTCTGACGATAAAAACTAAGGTTATAGCAATATGTAGCTTGTCGTTATTACGATCGAGTACTCTTCCTCGTATAGCATGACCTTAATATCTGTAATATTCTCTGACGATAAAAACTAAGGTTAAAGCAATATGTAGCTTGTCGTTATTAGCATCGAGTACTTTCCTCGTATAGCATGACCTTTAATATCTGTAATGTTCTCTGACGATAAAAACTAAGGTTAAAGCAATATGTAGCTTGTCGTTATTACATCAAGTACTTTCCTCGTATAGCGTGACCTTAATATCTGTAATGTTCTCTGACCATAAAAACTAAGGTTATAGCAATATGTAGCTTGTCGTTATTACATCGAGTACTTTCCTCGTATAGCGTGACCTTAATATCTGTAATGTTCTCTGACGATAAAATCTAAGGTTATAGCAATATGTAGCTTGTCGTTATTACATCAAGTACTTTCCTCGTATAGCGTGACCTTAATATCTGTAATGTTCTATGACGATAAAATCTAAGGTTATAGCAATATGTAGCTTGTCGTTATTACATCAAGTACTTTCCTCGTATAGCGTGACCTTAATATCTGTAATGTTCTCTGACGATAAAAACTAAGGTTATAGCAATAGTTAGCTTGTCGTTATTAGATCGAGTACATTCCTCGTATAGCATGACCTTAATATCTGTAATGTTCTCTGACGATAAAAACTAAGGTTATAGCAATATGTAGCTTGTCGTTATTACATCGAGTACTCTCCTTCTATAGCGTGACCTTAATATATGTAATGTTCTCTGACGATAAAAACTAAGGTTATAGCAATATGTAGCTTGTCGTTATTGCATCGAGTACTTTCCTCGTATAGCATGACCTAAATATGTGTAACGTTCTCTGACGATAAAAACTAAGGTTATAGCAATATGTAGCTTGTCGTTATTGCATCGAGTACTTTCCTCGTATAGCGTGACCTTAATATCTGTAATGTTCTCTGACGATAAAAACTAAGGTTATAGCAATATGTAGCTTGTCGTTATTACATCAAGTACTCTCCTCGTATAGCATGACCTTAATATCTGTAATGTTCTCTGACGATAAAAACTAAGGTTATAGCAATATGTAGCTTGTCGTTATTACATCAAGTACTCTCCTTCTATAGGATGACCTTAATATCTGAATTGTTCTCTGACGATAAAAACTAAGGTTATAGCAAATGTAGCTTGTCGTTATTACATCGAGTACTCTCCTGGTATAGGGTGACCTTAATATCTGTAATGTTCTCTGACGATAAAAACTAAGGTTATAGCAATATGTAGCTTGTCGTTATTACATCAAGTACTTTCCTCGTATAGCGTGACCTTAATATCTGTAATGTTCTCTGACGATAAAAACTAAGGTTATAGCAATATGTAGCTTGTCGTTATTACATCAAGTACTTTCCTCGTATAGCGTGACCTTAATATCTGTAATGTTCTCTGACGATAAAAACTAAGGTTATAGCAATATGTAGCTTGTCGTTATTACATCAAGTACTCTCCTTCTATAGGATGACCTTAATATCTGTAATGTTCTCTGACGATAAAAACTAAGGTTATAGCAATATGTAGCTTGTCGTTATTACATCAAGTACTCTCCTTCTATAGGATGACCTTAATATCTGTAATGTTCTCTGACGATAAAAACTAAGGTTATAGCAATATGTAGCTTGTCGTTATTACATCAAGTACTCTCCTCGTATAGCATGACCTTAATATCTGTAATGTTCTCTGACGATAAAAACTAAGGTTATAGCAATATGTAGCTTGTCGTTATTGCATCGAGTACTCTCCTCGTATAGCATGACCTTAATATATGTAATGTTCTCTGACGATAAAAACTAAGGTTATAGCAATATGTAGCTTGTCGTTATTGCATCGAGTACTTTCCTCGTATAGCGTGACCTTAATATCTGTAATGTTCTCTGACGATAAAAACTAAGGTTATAGCAATATGTAGCTTGTCGTTATTGCATCGAGTACTTTCCTCGTATAGCATGACCTTAATATCTGTAATGTTCTCTGACGATAAAAACTAAGGTTAAAGCAATATGTAGCTTGTCGTTATTAGCATCGAGTACTTTCCTCGGTATAGCGTGACCTTAATATCTGTAATGTTCTCTGACGATAAAAACTAAGGTTATAGCAATATGTAGCTTGTCGTTATTAGCATCGAGTACTTTCCTTGTATAGCGTGACCTTAATATCTGTAATGTTCTCTGACGATAAAAACTAAGGTTATAGCAATATGTAGCTTGTCATTATTACATCAAGTACTTTCCTCGTATAGCATGACCTTAATATCTGTAATGTTCTCTGACGATAAAAACTAAGGTTATAGCAATATGTAGCTTGTCGTTATTGCATCGATTACTTTCCTCGTATAGCATGACCTTAATATCTGTAATGTTCTCTGACGATAAAAACTAAGGTTATAGCAATATGTAGCTTGTCGTTATTGCATCGAGTACTTTCCTCGTATAGCTTGACCTTAATATCTGTAATGTTCTCTGACAATAAAAACTAAGGTTATAGCAATATGTAGCTTGTCGTTATTGCATCGAGTACTTTCCTCGTATAGCGTGACCTTAATATCTGTAATATTCTATGACGATAAAAACTAAGGTTATAGCAATATGTAGCTTGTCGTTATTACATCGAGTACTCACTTCTATAGCATGACCTTAATATCTGTAATGTTCTCTGACGATAAAAACTAAGGTTATAGCAATATGTAGCTTGTCGTTATTACATCGAGTACTTTCCTCGTATAGCGTGACCTTAATATCTGTAATGTTCTCTGACGATAAAAACTAAGGTTATAGCAATATGTAGCTTGTCGTTATTACATCGAGTACTTTCCTCGTATAGCGTGACCATAATATATGTAATATTTTATGAGATAAAAACAAGGTTTTGAAAATGAGCTTTCGTTTTTAATCGAGTCTTCCTTATAGCGGACCTTAATTTGTAATTTTTGACGATAAAAACTAAGGTTATAGCAATAGTACTTGTGTTATATCGAGTACTTTAAAGTATAGGTGACAAATATTGTAATGTTCTCTTAAAATAATTTCCCAAAATTGAGCTTATATTGTAAATACTTTCAATAATGACTTATAAATGTAATGTTTTTGACGATAAAAACTTTATAGATAAGTATTGGTTTTTCATGAATATTTCTATAGATTACTTTAGCTTGTGTTTTGACAAAACTAAGTTAACATATAGTTCGTAACTTAATATCGTAATTTCATGATATAGATGACTAAGTTATATCATGTATGTTCTCTGACGATAAAAACAGTTATCAAAATTACCTTATGTTATTGTCAGTACTTCTGAATAGCGTACTTAATATCTGTAGTGTTCTTGACGATAAACTAGTTTAGAAATGACTTATTCGTAATTGTCACATTTTATGCTGACTTAATTTTTCTGTTATTTGCATCAATAAACTTTCAGGTTATAGCATTACTTTTTCGTTTTTCTCGATAAAAACAACTTATAGATTATAGCTGTATTATTGCATCGATATTCTGTTATAGCAGATTTATCTATGTTATTGCACGAAAATCAGGTATAGCTTAAATGTATTTCTATTACAATTTTTAAGGTTATTGCAATATGTATTGTCCTTTTAAAACTAGTTCTAGATAGTTGGGGTTTTTATCGTAATTTCTGTAAGTACCTTAATTCTAATATTTATATAACATTAAAATCTAAGTTTCATATAGGTTTTTAATCATTGTATCTTCTTGACGATAATACTTATAGATATCTGCTTTAATTTTACATAAAAATTTCTAGGTAATTAATAGTATGTTGTTTAACGATAGTACTATGGTATAGACTAATATTATTGTAATTTCGTATTTAAATAACTTAATTTTTAGATAATGTTTGACGATTTAAAACTAAGGTTATTTAATTTGTAGCCTTATTCTTACATCGAGACTATCCTGTTATAACTTTATAGCTGTATGTTCTTGACGACTAAATAAGGTTTCAATTATTGTTTTCGTTATTCTCGAGTAATACTAGGGTTTAAGACTTATATATTTAATGTCCTGACGATAAACTAAGGCTTAAACAATATTATTTTGTTATTGCATCGAAACTTAGGTATGGGTTTTTTATTTGTAATTTCTCTTCGATAACAATGATTATATATATGTTCTTCATTAAAAATGAGTTTTCGCCATTTTAGCTTATTATATATGTAATGTTCTTTACGATAAACTAATTATGCAATTTTAAAATTACTAGGTACTCCTTTATAGATGACCTTATTATGTATTTTCTGACGATAAAAATAAGGTTATAGAATGTAGCTGGTTTTTAAACGATATACTTCTTATAGAAATAATACGTAATTTTTGGACGATATTAGGTTATAGTACTTAGCTTTCTTATTCTGACTTACTTATATGTGTTTTTATATTTGTTTTAGATACTTCTGTTATACCATTATGTACTATCGTTTTACATACTGGTATATATTATAGCGTTACCTTAAAGTAAGTCTACTCATTATAAGTTTAATGATATTACTGTTTATTACATCAATAACTTATTCTATAAGTGACCTTATATTTAATATCTCCTGATAAAAACTTTTATAGCATATGTAGCTTGTCGTATTAAATCGATAAAAATTTCTTATGCGTACTTAATAGTATTTTCTGACGTACAAACAAGTATATATATGTAGTTCTCTCGATATACATCGAAGTACTGCAATTGTAGCATACCTTTAAATCTAAGTTCCCGCGATAAATATTATACATATATGTTCTTGCGTTATTAAATAAATACTTTTGTATAGCGTTAACATTAGTATCTTTTTACGTGACTTTAAAATGTAATGTATTGTGTAAAAATAAGGTATAGCATATTAGCTTGTTATTGACTTAATTCTTATACCTAATTAATAATTTAGTCTTAGAAATTAGTTATCGATATATCGAGCATACTTTCCCGTATACATGACCTTAATATTAATGTTCTGACATAAAAACTAAGGTTTATACAATAAAGCTTTTAATTGCATAGAGTCTTCGTTGTTAGCATGACCTTATACTTTATGTTTCTGACATAAAAACTAAGTTAAACAAAATGTAGCTTGTCGTTATTGCATTGGGACTTTCCTCGTATAGCTGACTTAATATCTGTAATTCTCGACAAAAAAACTAAGGTTATAGCAATATGTAGCTTGTCGTTATTCATCGGTACTTTCCTCGTATAGCATGACCTTAATATCTGTAATATTCTCTGACGATAAAAACTAAGGTTATAGCAATTATTTTTTGTCGTTATTGCATCAGTACTTTGTATAGCTGACCTTAATATCTGTAATGTTCTCTGACGATAAAAACTAGGTTAATGCAAAACTTGTTTCGTCGTTTTACTGAGTACTTTCCGTATAGTGACCTTAATATCTGTAATATTCTTGGGTAAAAAAATAAGGTTATAGCATATGTTTGTCTTATTTTACGGGAATTCTTTATATCTTCCTATATAGTAATTATAGATAATATCTAATTTTAAAATGTATTTCGTTATAATCGGTATTTTTTCTTAATTACCTAATATATAATGATTTATGATATTAACGTGTTATACGATTACTTTAGTTAATCGAAAATCTCTGTTATACTAATACTGTTAATGTACTAGATAAATGATTTTCTAAAATAAGTGTTATATCAATTTACTGTCGTTATAATGATTATCTGTATTTGCTTAAAGTAATTTAGAATGTAATTAGTTTAAATAGTACTTTCTGTAATGGTACCTTAATATCTGCTATTACGATATTTAGTTAAAATATGGTTTCGTATATGTTCTTTATGGACTTTATCTAAGTCTCTTATATATGTTTTGCATAAGCTTGGTCTAAATCGATATTTCTATGGTTATTATATTAAGTCTCTCCCTTTTAGTATTAATATGTTCTCTGACGTAAAAAAGGTTTGCACATGTAGCTTGTCGTTAATCATAGTTCTTTCGATATAACAGTTATATCTGTAAGTTCTTGGTAAATAAGGTTATCATATGTAGCTTGTCGTTATTACGAGTACTCTCTTACGGGACCTTTATGTATTGTCTTACGTTAAAAATAAGTTTTGCATATAGCTGTCGTTAATTAAAGTTCTCTCTAAACTATTATGTAATTTCTTGACGTAAAAATGTTAGCAATATGTAGCTGCGTTTTAGATCGAATTTTCTATGACTTAAAATCTAATGTTATTACGATAATAGTATAGAGGTACTTCTTATTAGGTGCTTTATAATGATTTTTTATAATATTTAATATAGTTGTCTATACAAGTACTAGTTATCGAAGTATTCTGTTGTTTTGAATAATACTAGTTTGAATATACTTAATTTTTAATACGTACTATTATAGATTTATTATTAAGTTTCTAATAAACTAAGTTACAATATTAGATTGTTTATTAGATTGAAACTCGTTATAGCGTGACTTATATATGTAATGTTACTGGGCTAAAAACTAAGTTATAATATGTAGCTGTCGTATTACATCGAGTACTTCTATTTTGCTGACTTATATTGTAATGTTCTCTGACGATAAAAACTAAGTTATAAATTGTATGTTTCTGATATTAATCATAGTCTTAATATGAGCTTAATATATAAGTTCTCTCATAACTAGTTATAGAATATTGTTATTCCGATACCGTTATGATATTTAAATTTTTGTTGAATAAAACTAAGTTTAGCAATATGCTGTCTTAATTTGTCATTTTCCAATAAAATGCTTATACTAATATTCTATGGTTAAATAATTTTTAGTACTGTTTATTATTGTAGTTCTCCTTATAATACTTTATCATAATGTTCTTGCGTAAACTGGTTAACTATAGCTTCGTATATTGTAAGTTCTCTGGTAAGTGACTTAAAATATGTAATGTCTATTACATAATATTCGTATAGATGTATTGTACTGTATTCTGAATATTCTAAGATACATATACTTAGTTTTAAATAGTACTTGTTATAGCATATTTATTGTATATTCTGAGTACTCTTAAAATAGGTTAAATATTGTAGTTTGCATATATAGTTTCGTATAGAGACTTTAATATCTGTAGTTTTCCATAAAACAAGGTTAACATTGTAGTTTCTGATTAAATATTCGATATAGCTTGCGTTAATATCGAATATTTCCGATAAAATAAGGTTATAGCAATATGTCTTTCATTACATGAAGTTTCTGTAAATGCTATATTCTGAATTTTAAAAAAATAAGGTTATAATATTAATTTTTAAAAGTACTTTCCTCGTATAGCTGCCTTAATATCTGTAATATTCTCGTAAAACTAAGGTTATACAATATTATAGTTGTTATTACATCGAGTACTTTCCTGGTATAAGCGTGACCCTAATATCTTGTAATATTCTATGACAATAAAAACCTAAGGTTATAGCCAATAATGTTGCTTGACGTTTTTACATCGAGTACTGTTCCTCGTAAAGCGTGACCTAATATCTGTAATATTCTATGACGAATAAAAACTAAGGTTATAGCAATATTAGCTTGTCGTTATTACATCGAGTACTCTCCTCGTATAGCATGACCTTAAATATCTGTAATGGTTTCTCTTCTGACGATAAAAACTAAGGTTATAAGCAACTATGTAGCTTGTCGTTACTACATCAGAGTACTTCCTTCTATAGCGTGACCTTAATATCTGTAATGTTTCTCTGACGATAAAAACTAAGGTTATAGCAATATGTAGCTTGTCGTTATTACATCGAGTACTCTCCTTCTATAGCGTGACCTTAATATATGTAATGTTCTCTGACGATAAAAACTAAGGTTATAGCAATATGTAGCTTGTCGTTATTACATCAGTACTCTCCTGGTATAGCGTGACCTTAATATCTGTAATGTTCTCTGACGATAAAAACTAAGGTTATAGCAATATGTAGCTTGTCGTTATTGCATCGAGTACTCTCCTTCTATAGCGTGACCTTAATATCTGTAATGTTCTCTGACGATAAAAACTAAGGTTATAGCAATATGTAGCTTGTCGTTATTACATCGAGTACTCTCCTTCTATAGCGTGACCTTAATATATGTAATGTTCTCTGACGATAAAAACTAAGGTTATAGCAATATGTAGCCTGTCGTTATTAGATCGAGTACTTTCCTCGTATAGCATGACCTTAAAATCTGTAATGTTCTCTGACGATAAAAACTAAGGTTATAGCAATATGTAGCTTGTCGTTATTAGATCGAGTACTTTCCTCGTATAGCATGACCTTAATATATGTAATGTTCTCTGACGATAAAAACTAAGGTTATAGCAATATGTAGCTTATCGTTATTGAATCAAGTACTTTCCTCGTATAGCATGACCTTAATATCTGTAATATTCTCTGACGATAAAAACTAAGGTTATAGCAATATTTAGCTTGTCGTTATTACATCGAGTACTCTCCTCGTATAGCGTGACCTTAATATCTGTAATATTCTATGACGATAAAAACCAAGGTTATAGCAATATGTAGCTTGTCGTTATTAGATCGAGTACTTTCCTCGTATAGCCTGACCTTAATATCTGTAATGTTCTCTGACGATAAAAACTAAGGTTATAGCAATATGTAGCTTGTCGTTATTGCATCGAGTACTTTCCTCGTATAGCATGACCTTAATATCTGTAATGTTCTCTGACGATAAAAACTAAGGTTAAAGCAATATGTAGCTTGTCGTTATTGCATCGAGTACTTTCCTCGTATAGCATGACCTTAATATCTGTAATGTTCTCTGACGATAAAAACTAAGATTATAGCAATATGTAGCTTGTCGTTATTGCATCGAGTACTTTCCTGGTATAGCGTGACCTTAATATCTGTAATGTTCTCTGACGATAAAAACTAAGGTTATAGCAATATGTAGCTTGTCGTTATTGCATCGAGGACTCACCTTCTATAGCGTGACCTTAATATCTGTAATGTTCTCTGACGATAAATACTTAGGTTATAGCAAAATGTAGCTAGTCGTTATTACATCGAGTACTTTCCTGGTATAGCGTGACCTTAATATCTGTAATATTCTATGACGATAAAAACTAAGGTTATAGCAATATGTAGCTTGACGTTATTACATCGAGTACTTTCCTCGTTTAGCGTGACCTTAATATCTGTAATATTCTATGACGATAAAAACTAAAGTTATAGCAATATGTAGCTTGTCGTTATTACATCGAGTACTCTCCTTCTATAGCGTGACCTTAATATATGTAATGTTCTCTGACGATAAAAACTAAGGTTATAGCAATATGTAGCTTTTCGTTATTACATCGAGTACTCTCCTTCTATAGCGTGACCTTAATATCTGTAATGTTCTCTGACGATAAAAACTAAGGTTATAGCAATATGTAGCTTGTCGTTATTACATCGAGTACTCTCCTTCTATAGCGTGACCTTAATATCTGTAATGTTCTCTGACGATAAAAACTAAGGTTATAGCAATATGTAGCTTGTCGTTATTACATCGAGTACTCTCCTTCTATAGCATGACCTTAATATACGTAATGTTCTCTGACGATAAAAACTAAGGTTATAGCAATATGTAGCTTGTCGTTATTACATCGAGTACTCTCCTTCTATAGCGTGACCTTAATATATGTAATGTTCTCTGACGATAAAAACTAATGTTATAGCAATATGTAGCTTGTCGTTATTACATCGAGTACTCTCCTTCTATAGCGTGACCTTAATATATGTAATGTTCTCTGACGATAAAAACTAAGGTTATAGCAATATGTAGCTTGTCGTTATTACATCGAGTACTCTCCTTCTATAGCGTGACCTTAATATCTGTAATGTTCTCTGACGATAAAAACTAAGGTTTTAGCAATATGTAGCTTGTCGTTATTACATCGAGTACTCTCCTTCTATAGCGTGACCTTAATATATGTAATGTTCTCTGACGATAAAAACTAAGGTTATAGCAATATGTAGCTTGTCGTTATTACATCGAGTACTCTCCTCGTATAGCATGACCTTAAAATCTGTAATGTTCTCTGACGATAAAAACTAAGGTTATAGCAATATGTAGCTTGTCGTTATTAGCATCGAGTACTTTCCTCGTATAGCATGACCTTAATATCTGTAATGTTCTCTGACGATAAAAACTAAGGTTATAGCAGTATGTAGCTTGTCGTTATTAGATCGAGTACTTTCCTCGTATAGCATGACCTTAATATCTGTAATGTTCTCTGACGATAAAAACTAAGGTTATATCAATATGTAGCTTGTCGTTATTGCATCGAGTACTTTACTCGTATAGCATGACCTTAATATCTGTAATGTTCTCTGACGATAAAAACTAAGGTTAAAGCAATATGTAGCTTGTCGTTATTGCATCGAGTACTTTCCTCGTATAGCATGACCTTAATATCTGTAATGTTCTCTGACAATAAAAACTAAGGTTATAGCAATATGTAGCTTGTCGTTATTGCATCGAGTACTTTCCTGGTATAGCGTGACCTTAATATCTGTAATGTTCTCTGACGATAAAAACTAAGGTTATAGCAATATTTAGCTTGTCGTTATTACATCGAGTACTCTCCTCGTATAGCGTAACCTTAATATCTGTAATATTCTATGACGATAAAAACTAAGGTTATAGCAATATGTAGCTTGTCGTTATTAGATCGAGTACTTTCCTCGTATAGCATGACCTTAATATCTGTAATGTTCTCTGACGATAAAAACTAAGGTTATAGCAATATTTAGCTTGTCGTTATTAGATCGAGTACTTTCCTCGTATAGCATGACCTTAATATCTGTAATGTTCTCTGACGATAAAAACTAAGGTTATAGCAATATGTAGCTTGTCGTTATTGCATCAATTACTTTCCTCGTATAGCATTACCTTAATATCTGTAATGTTCTCTGACGATAAAAACTAAGGTTAAAGCAATATGTAGCTTGTCGTTATTGCATCGAGTACTTTCCTCGTATAGCATGACCTTAATATCTGTAATGTTCTCTGACGATAAAAACTAAGGTTATAGCAATATGTAGCTTGTCGTTATTGCATCGAGTACTTTCCTTGTATAGCGTGACCTTAATATCTGTAATGTTCTCTGACAATAAAAACTAAGGTTATAGCAATATGTAGCTTGTCGTTATTGCATCGAGTAATTTCCTCGTATAGCGTGACCTTAATATCTGTAATATTCTATAACGATAAAATCTAAGGTTATAGCAATATGTAGCTTGTCGTTATTACATCGATTAGTCACCTTCTATAGCGTGACCTTAATATCTGTAATGTTCTCTGACGATAAAAACTAAGGTTATAGCAAAATGTAGCTAGTCGTTATTACATCGAGTACTTTCCTGGTATGGCGTGACCTTAATATCTGTAATATTCTTTGACAATAAAAACTAAGGTTATAGCAATATGTAGCTTGTCGTTATTACATCGAGTACTTTCCTCGTATAGCGTGACCTTAATATCTGTAATAATCTATGACGATAAAAACTAAGGTTATAGCAATATGTAGCTTGTCGTTATTACATCGAGTACTCTCCTTCTATAGCGTGACCTTAATATCTGTAATGTTCTCTGACGATAAAAACTAAGGTTATAGCAATATGTAGCTTGTCGTTATTACATCGAGTACTCTCCTTCTATAGCGTGACCTTAATATATGTAATGTTCTCTGACGATAAAAACTAAGGTTATAGCAATATGTAGCTTGTCGTTATTACATCGTGTACTCTCCTTCTATAGCGTGACCTTAATATATGTAATGTTCACTGACGATAAAAACTAAGGTTATAGCAATATGTAGCTTGTCGTTATTGCATCGAGTACTTTCCTCGTATAACATGACCTTAATATCTGTAATGTTCTCTGACGATAAAAACTAAGGTTATAGCAATATGTAGCTTGTCGTTATTGCATCGAGTACTTTCCTCGTATAGCATGACCTTAATATCTGTAATGTTCTCTGACGATAAAAACTAAGGTTATAGCAATATGTAGCTTGTCGTTATTGCATCGAGTACTTTCCTGGTATAGCGTGACCTTAATATCTGTAATGTTCTCTGACGATAAAAACTAAGGTTATAGCAATATGTAGCTTGTCGTTATTACATCGAGTACTCTCCTTCTATAGCGTGACCTTAATATATGTAATGTTCTCTGACGATAAAAACTAAGGTTATAGCAATATGTAGCTAGTCGTTATTACATCGAGTACTCTCCTTTTATAGCATGACCTTAATATATGTAATGTTCTCTGACGATAAAAACTAAGGTTATAGCAATATGTAGCTAGTCGTTTTTACATCGAGTACTCTCCTTCTATAGCATGACCTTAATATACGTAATGTTCTCTGACGATAAAAACTAAGGTTATAGCAATATGTAGCTTGTCGTTATTACATCGAGTACTCTCCTTCTATAGCGTGACCTTAATATATGTAATGTTCTCTGACGATAAAAATTAATGTTATAGCAATATGTAGCTTGTCGTTATTACATCACGTACTCTCCTTCTATAGCGTGACCTTAATATATGTAATGTTCTCTGACGATAAAAACTAAGGTTATAGCAATATGTAGCTTGTCGTTATTACATCGAGTACTCTCCTTCTATAGCGTGACCTTAATATCTGTAATGTTCTCTGACGATAAAAACTAAGGTTATAGCAATATGTAGCTTGTCGTTATTACATCGAATACTCTCCTTCTATAGCGTGACCTTAATATATGTAATGTTCTCTGACGATAAAAACTAAGGTTATAGCAATATGTAGCTTGTCGTTATTACATCAAGTACTCTCCTCGTATAGCATGACCTTAATATCTGTAATGTTCTCTGACGATAAAAACTAAGGTTATAGCAATATGTAGCTTGTCGTTATTACATCGAGTACTTTCCTCGTATAGCATGACCTTAATATCTGTAATGTTCTCTGACGATAAAAACTAAGGTTATAGCAATATGTAGCTTGTCGTTATTAGATCGAGTACTTTCCTCGTATAGCATGACCTTAATATCTGTAATATTCTATGACGATAAAAACTAAGGTTAAAGCAATATGTAGGTTGTCGTTATTGCATCGAGTACTTTCCTCGTATAGCATGACTTTAATATCTGTAATGTTCTCTGCCGATAAAAACTAAGGTTAAAGCAATATGTAGCTTGTCGTTATTGCATCGAGTACTTTCCTGGTATAGCATGACCTTAATATCTGTAATGTTCTCTGACGATAAAAACTAAGGTTATAGCAATATGTAGCTTGTCGTTATTGCATCGAGTACTTTCCTCGGTATAGGATGACCTTAATATCTGAATTGTTCTCTGACGATAAAAACTAAGGTTATAGCAATATGTAGCTTGTCGTTATTACATCAAGTACTTTCCTCGTATAGCGTGACCTTAATATCTGTAATGTTCTCTGACGATAAAAACTAAGGTTATAGCAATATGTAGCTTGTCGTTATTACATCAAGTACTTTCCTCGTATAGCATGACCTTAATATCTGTAATGTTCTCTGACGATAAAAACTAAGGTTATAGCAATAAGTAGCTTGTCGTTATTAGATCGAGTACTTTCCTCGTATAGCATGACCTTAATATCTGTAATGTTCTCTGACGATAAAAACTAAGGTTATAGCAATATGTAGCTTGTCGTTATTAGCATCGAGTACTTTCCTCGTATAGCATGACCTTAATATCTGTAATGTTCTCTGACGATAAAAACTAAGGTTATAGCAATATGTAGCTTGTCGTTATTGCATCGAGTACTTTCCTCGTATAGCATGACCTTAATATCTGTAATGTTCTCTGACGATAAAAACTAAGGTTATAGCAATATGTAGCTTGTCGTTATTGCATCAAGTACTTTCCTCGTATAGCATGACCTTAATATCTGTAATGTTCTCTGACGATAAAAACTAAGGTTATAGCAATATGTAGCTTGTCGTTATTGCATCGAGTACTTTCCTCGTATAGCATGACCTTAATATCTGTAATGTTCTCTGACGATAAAAACTAAGGTTATAGCAATATGTAGCTTGTCGTTATTGCATCGAGTACTTTCCTTGTATAGCGTGACCTTAATATCTGTAATGTTCTCTGACGATAAAAACTAAGGTTATAGCAATATGTAGCTTGTCGTTATTACATCGAGTACTTTCCTCGTATAGCGTGACCTTAATATCTGTAATATTCTATGACGATAAAAACTAAGGTTATAGCAATATGTAGCTTGTCGTTATTACATCAAGTACTCTCCTTCTATAGCGTGACCTTAATATCTGTAATGTTCTCTGACGATAAAAACTAAGGTTATAGCAATATGTAGCTTGTCGTTATTACATCAAGTACTTTCCTCGTATAGCGTGACCTTAATATCTGTAATGTTCTCTGACGATAAAAACTAAGGTTATAGCAATATGTAGCTTGTCGTTATTACATCAAGTACTCTCCTCGTATAGCGTGACCTTAATATCTGTAATGTTCTCTGACGATAAAAACTAAGGTTATAGCAATATGTAGCTTGTCGTTATTACATCGAGTACTCTCCTTCTATAGCGTGACCTTAATATCTGTAATGTTCTCTGACGATAAAAACTAAGGTTATAGCAATATGTAGCTTGTCGTTATTACATCGAGTACTCTCCTTCTATAGCGTGACCTTAATATATGTAATGTTCTCTGACGATAAAAACTAAGGTTATAGCAATATGTAGCTTGTCGTTATTACATCGAGTACTCTCCTTCTATAGCGTGACCTTAATATATGTAATGTTCTCTGACGATAAAAACTAAGGTTATAGCAATATGTAGCTTGTCGTTATTGCATCGAGTACTTTCCTCGTATAGCATGACCTTAATATCTGTAATGTTCTCTGACGATAAAAACTAAGGTTATAGCAATATGTAGCTTGTCGTTATTGCATCGAGTACTTTCCTCGTATAGCATGACCTTAATATCTGTAATGTTCTCTGACGATAAAAACTAAGGTTATAGCAATATGTAGCTTGTCGTTATTACATCGAGTACTTTCCTCGTATAGCGTGACCTTAATATATGTAATGTTCTCTGACGATAAAAACTAAGGTTATAGCAATATGTAGCTTGTCGTTATTACATCAAGTACTCTCCTTCTATAGCGTGACCTTAATATATGTAATGTTCTCTGACGATAAAAACTAAGGTTATAGCAATATGTAGCTTGTCGTTATTACATCGAGTACTCTCCTTCTATAGCATGACCTTAATATATGTAATGTTCTCTGACGATAAAAACTAAGGTTATAGCAATATGTAGCTTGTCGTTATTACATCGAGTACTCTCCTTCTATAGCGTGACCTTAATATACGTAATGTTCTCTGACGATAAAAACTAAGGTTATAGCAATATGTAGCTTGTCGTTATTACATCGAGTACTCTCCTTCTATAGCGTGACCTTAATATATGTAATGTTCTCTGACGATAAAAATTAATGTTATAGCAATATGTAGCTTGTCGTTATTACATCACGTACTCTCCTTCTATAGCGTGACCTTAATATATGTAATGTTCTCTGACGATAAAAACTAAGGTTATAGCAATATGTAGCTTGTCGTTATTACATCGAGTACTCTCCTTCTATAGCGTGACCTTAATATCTGTAATGTTCTCTGACGATAAAAACTAAGGTTATAGCAATATGTAGCTTGTCGTTATTACATCGAATACTCTCCTTCTATAGCGTGACCTTAATATATGTAATGTTCTCTGACGATAAAAACTAAGGTTATAGCAATATGTAGCTTGTCGTTATTACATCGAGTACTCTCCTCGTATAGCATAACCTTAAAATCTGTAATGTTCTCTGACGATAAAAACTAAGGTTATAGCAATATGTAGCTTGTCGTTATTAGATCGAGTACTTTCCTCGTATAGCATGACCTTAATATCTGTAATATTCTATGACGATAAAAACTAAGTTTATAGCAATATGTAGCTTGTCGTTATTAGATCGAGTACTTTCCTCGTATAGCATGACCTTAATATCTGTAATGTTCTCTGACGATAAAAACTAAGGTTATATCAATATGTAGCTTGTCGTTATTGCATCGAGTACTTTCCTCGTATAGCATGACCTTAATATCTGTAATGTTCTCTGACGATAAAAACTAAGGTTAAAGCAATATGTAGCTTGTCGTTATTGCATCGAGTACTTTCCTCGTATAGCATGACCTTAATATCTGTAATGTTCTCTGACAATAAAAACTAAGGTTATAGCAATATGTAGCTTGTCGTTATTGCATCGAGTACTTTCCTGGTATAGCATGACCTTAATATCTGTAATGTTCTCTGACGATAAAAACTAAGGTTATAGCAATATTTAGCTTGTCGTTATTACATCGAGTACTCTCCTCGTATAGCGTGACCTTAATTTCTGTAATATTCTATGACGATAAAAACTAAGGTTATAGCAATATGTAGCTTGTCGTTATTAGATCGAGTACTTTCCTCGTATAGCATGACCTTAATATCTGTAATGTTCTCTGACGATAAAAACTAAGGTTATAGCAATATTTAGCTTGTCGTTATTAGATCGAGTACTTTCCTCGTATAGCATGACCTTAATATCTGTAATGTTCTCTGACGATAAAAACTAAGGTTATAGCAATATGTAGCTTGTCGTTATTGCATCAATTACTTTCCTCGTATAGCATTACCTTAATATCTGTAATGTTCTCTGACGATAAAAACTAAGGTTAAAGCAATATGTAGCTTGTCGTCATTGCATCGAGTACTTTCCTCGTATAGCATGACCTTAATATCTGTAATGTTCTCTGACGATAAAAACTAAGGTTATAGCAATATGTAGCTTGTCGTTATTGCATCGATTACTTTCCTGGTATAGCGTGACCTTAATATCTGTAATGTTCTCTGACAATAAAACTAAGGTTATAGCAATATGTAGCTTGTCGTTATTGCATCGAGTACTTTCCTCGTATAGCGTGACCTTAATATCTGTAATATTCTATAACGATAAAATCTAAGGTTATAGCAATATGTAGCTTGTCGTTATTACATCGATTACTCACCTTCTATAGCGTGACCTTAATATCTGTAATGTTCTCTGACGATAAAAACTAAGTTTATAGCAAAATGTAGCTAGTCGTTATTACATCGAGTACTTTCCTGGTATAGCGTGACCTTAATATCTGTAATATTCTATGACGATAAAAACTAAGGTTATAGCAATATGTAGCTTGTCGTTATTACATCGAGTACTTTCCTCGTATAGCGTGACCTTAATATCTGTAATATTCTATGACGATAAAAACTAAGGTTATAGCAATATGTAGCTTGTCGTTATTACATCGAGTACTCTCCTTCTATAGCGTGACCTTAATATCTGTAATGTTCTCTGACGATAAAAACTAAGGTTATAGCAATATGTAGCTTGTCGTTATTACATCGAGTACTCTCCTTCTATAGCGTGACCTTAATATATGTAATGTTCTCTGACGATAAAAACTAAGGTTATAGCAATATGTAGCTTGTCGTTATTACATCGTGTACTCTCCTTCTATAGCGTGACCTTAATATATGTAATGTTCACTGACGATAAAAACTAAGGTTATAGCAATATGTAGCTTGTCGTTATTGCATCGAGTACTTTCCTCGTATACTATGACCTTAATATCTGTAATGTTCTCTGACGATAAAAACTAAGGTTATAGCAATATGTAGCTTGTCGTTATTGCATCGAGTACTTTCCTCGTATAGCATGACCTTAATATCTGTAATGTTCTCTGACGATAAAAACTAAGGTTATAGCAATATGTAGCTTGTCGTTATTGCATCGAGTACTTTCCTGGTATAGCGTGACCTTCATATCTGTAATGTTCTCTGACGATAAAAACTAAGGTTATAGCAATATGTAGCTTGTCGTTATTACATCGAGTACTCTCCTTCTATAGCGTGACCTTAATATATGTAATGTTCTCTGACGATAAAAACTATGGTTATAGCAATATGTAGCTAGTCGTTATTACATCGAGTACTCTCCTTTTATAGCATGACCTTAATATATGTAATGTTCTCTGACGATAAAAACTAAGGTTATAGCAATATGTAGCTAGTCGTTATTACATCGAGTACTCTCCTTCTATAGCATGACCTTAATATACGTAATGTTCTCTGACGATAAAAACTAAGGTTATAGCAATATGTAGCTTGTCGTTATTACATCGAGTACTCTCCTTCTATAGCGTGACCTTAATATATGTAATGTTCTCTGACGATAAAAACTAATGTTATAGCAATATGTAGCTTGTCGTTATTACATCGAGTACTCTCCTTCTATAGCATGACCTTAATATATGTAATGTTCTCTGACGATAAAAATTAAGGTTATAGCAATACGTAGCTTGTCGTTATTGCATCGAGTACTTTCCTTGTATAGCGTGACCTTAATATCTGTAATGTTCTCTGACGATAAAAACTAAGGTTATAGCAATATGTAGCTTGTCGTTATTGCATCGAGTACTTTCCTCGTATAGCATGACCTTAATATCTGTAATGTTCTCTGACGATAAAAACTCTTTTAAATACTGTGTTTTTATATTTACAGAGGACATTTTATTAAGATTGACTTTATTTTAAATGTATAATAAAATATCCGCTCAATGGTTGCTATCGATATGGACACTATTAGAGAAGCCTGGGATGTCAATGTTGGATGATAGTCAAGGTTCAGATGATGTGTAGGTAAGAGAACTGAGTGTCAGGCTTGTCAGTTAGCTGAACATCAGGCCAGCACTACGTGGTTCGGATTCCAAGTAAAGCTGTAGGTCCCTTAGTTGCACTGGCTATTGGGCAATTTTTAAATAGCTCTTTCTGAGGAACAACCGACCTTAGTTAGTAACAATAACTACATTCGTTCATGTAAACTCATCACACTCATTCACCCCTCATATTCGACCATATCTTGACGATCGGCGTCTTATAAATTAATAATAATGAAAGTATTTTTGAGGTATAGGTACTTTTCAAACTCCTAATACAACATATAATCTCGTACGAAGTAAAAATATCCAGTGCCTACATAATAAATACAATTTTACATTCCATATTTTTTACCTTGAGCCAAACATATAATATAAAACTACAATACAAAATTTAGTGTATCGTTAATGAACCTTTCACATTACAGATTATATTATCCTGAATTTAAAAATAAACCTTATTTATTTATCTTAATTAAAATAAAAACCATAAAAATATGTTTTTTTTTTACTTTCTCCCATATGCGTTAGCATAGAGAAAGTACTGTGATAGTAAACAAGTTTTTTTACAATTTGGTTTAAAAATCCATTTTAGGGTTCCCTGAACACAAAAAAAGTGGTTTTTCGAAAAACAATATGTGTGCCTGTCTGTGTGTAGGCCTATGTACAGTTCACTAGAGACCAAATGGATGGATACATTTTTATGAAATTTGGTATGTTTGCGTATTTAGCCAATATATCCAGACAACTTTTTCACTTTTTAGAAATTTTGATTTTTTTATTTTTATGGCAAAAAACATACAAGTTTGAATTTTCCCAAAAACAGCTCTAACCATTTTTATTAAATTTTCAGAAAAGATCTAAACTACAATATAAAATAGTTTAGTAAAAACCACATGTCTCTAACTTGACTAGTTTTTTAGGTATGGTAAAAGCTATATTTGGATATAAAACTGGTAATTTTCAAAGTTTTGATTTTTAGTGTTTACTATAGAGAATGTTTGTGCCAATTCTTTGGAACCATTTATTTTCTATTGTAACCCAATCATATAAATTCAGTAAAGTATTTAAAAAACAATGATAAGTTCAATAATGACAGGATGAATAGAAATAAGGTAAGATAAAGATAAGAGCTGTTGGTGAGAAAAAAACTTTTTCGGCCTTAAGTGACCCTATAACTACGGTAAGATAGTAGGGTTTCGGCAACTGAAAGGTTTCATTGAATAAACACCAAGTAATATTTTTGTACTATAAAAAGTTATTGTATTAGATTTTGAATAAATTTTAAATACTACTGAAGTGCATTACTGAAAAACAGAAAGTTAAGGAAGCACACGGAATGAAGCAATAAATGAAGTTGCTGAAGGTGGATGGATAATATGCACTTGTAGTTGATACTGAACTCTGAACCTCAATTTGAGACAAAACAAGACCGAGATGAATGGAGAGAGGAATTCTACCACTGATGAACTTCTCGGTATTGTGTAGGGATGATGTGAACGTTAATTGGCTACGGACTTGCACATTGGAAATTAACCTCCTAAACTTGGATTGAAGTCCTAAATGATACTTTTATGCAATTAACTTTATTCCTCATCTAAACTTAAAGCGTTATAAAATCACAGTGGATAAAATAAATTCCTAAACTCAACTAAATTCACTTTCAAAATTGATTCAATAATTGTATATAACAAATCAAATGTATAGACTACTATTACATGAACTTGTTTTTCTGAAATGTATTTATTTAGAAGACACCGATCGTCAAAATATGGGCGAATATGGATTTCGAATGAGTGTTATGAGTGTAGATGATCGAATGTAATCATTGCTACAAATTAAGGCCGACTATTCCTTAGAAAGTGTCATTAATTAATAGCCCAATGACAAATAAACATCCGGTGTTTATCAGCTAATCCCTCTCAAAATGTATTATTACTCATTGGGATCGAACTGAGAAATTTAAGGACGTGATTGAACCAACTACGCTACTGACCAATTCTTTTATTTTACATTTACAAACCATATGTTCGTTTTAATTTCACTCCTTTTAAACTATTATTAAATGAATAACAGTAAACCGAAAAAAAATAATAAACAACTATAACAAAATGATACATATACCTTAGATATTTTACACAAAATTCTTAATGATTTACTGACCACAGTGAACGTTCAGATTATTTTTGGGATCATAATAATATGCATGAAAGTAGGTCTTAAACTTATAAAATGTTTATTATTTTAGTTGTTTGGAGAATGTATTTTCTTCTATAGTGGAATTAATGCATCCCACTGCATTTAAATAATGTATTAATGTTATGTAAGTTTTTTATTTTTTTAATTAATGTAACTTTTATAAACTAGTTATTGTGGTATATAAAAAAGGGAATATCCTTCATTCTGATCTATATTACAGTTACAGATATGATTATTCATGTATATATGTATGTCTAAAGAACATTATCACAGGTCATCAAAAAAATTTAAATATATTTGCATAGATATAGTAATTTATATATTTATCTACACAATAATACCTCAAAACCTTAAACACAATACCATGGAAATACTCCCATAGCATTTACTGAGACTGCCTAACAGTTCCTACTCATAACTGTGTACCTGAAGAAGAAGTTTGGCTTCAGGTATAGAAATGTCGTAGTTTTCAACATTTCAAAAATCACAGTCTTCTTGTCTTTTGTTCGCAAGGAGTTCTTCCCCTGGATAAATTAATGAACAACAAAATATGAAATAATCAACTACAATATAAATTATAACTATAAATTTAAAGAGTAATCAAAATGGTAATCAAACAAAAATATTGGTAATTTATATTTTGATTTTTTTAGCTGCAATTATATTTTGATTTTTTTTACAAAACGATAGGCTATAATCTCCCTTTTAACTATTCTCAGCCCATTTCCATAACATTTTTAATTACGGGGAACTTATTCAGTAATGGTAAGGGGGCAGTACAGTAAAAGTCGAATATAACTCATAAAACTTCCAGTTAAAGCCAGGATTCGAATCTGCGCTATCTCTAACTCAGGCTCAAGTCCTGACACCTTAGACCACTCGGCTACAGGCCTAACAATATATACAGATAATTGTTTTTTATAGTGAATACATGTTTATTGTAATTGCGTCTAATAAGCTTAGACGTGCCAAGGATGTCGTATTTTATCTTCTTTAATTTACTCTTTAGTTAGTAGATAGTAGATTGTTAGTGGCCCACAGGTACCATTTTAGTTATTGTAGTTATTTAGTTATGAAAAAATATCTGTAGAAATTTTATCTTCACTGTTAAGTTCAAAATGTCTAAGTTGTTTAAATTTTATAATCAGTACAATAACAACTAACTTCAAGACCAATGTACGTGTAAGGATTAGTGGATGGTTCAATACCACTGTACGTGTTAGGGTGAGTGGATGGTTCAATACCACCGTAGTATAATGGCGAGTGAGTGGGTCAATACCACCTTACGTGTAATGGCGAGTGAGTGGGTCAATACTACCGTACGTGTAAGGGTGAGTGGATGGTTCAATGCCACCGTACGTGTAAGGGTGAGAAGGTGGTTCAATACCACCGTACGTGTAAGGGTGAGTTGATGGTTCAATACCACCGTACGTGTAAGGGTGAGATGATGGTTCAATACCATCGTACGTGTAACGGCGAGTGAATGGGTCAATACGAAATACTTAAAATAATTAGTTCTTAAAAGCATGGGAATGCCCAGCCTCCAATTTGTTCCATAAGGGTAATTTCTGGGGCAAATTTGTTTGTTATACAATGTATAACCGTGCTTGTTACATAACGAGGTTATTTTGTTTTTTGTACAGGTCTAAAGTTTGATAGTTGCCAGATTGTGTGTTACTGGTATTTTACCATGGTACTTCATCCTATATAAAATTAATTTGTGTGAAATGGTAATACTATATATATCGGAAACCTTACGTAAAAACTTACATTGTTCGCAGAATCACATTTAGCTTGAATACAATACTCTAAGCAGTCTCAAGGGAGGTAAGCGAAGTTTTGAAGCTAAAGAAGATTAATGTACTCCGTACACAACATGACGGCATTTCATTTAATGCCTTTGTTCAAACAACTATTGTTTCAAATAAATTCGGTAAAGAGAACACTTCATTAACATGAGTAAATTCAATCTGTTCTGGTGTTCGAGAACACATTATTTTAAATAATAAATAAACTAGGGATGATGTAAAACTTAAGTAAATTTATTAGTGTATTATAATAGCTTAGAAACAAACAATAGAATTGCTAAAAACTAAAGCTTCCGGTAACGACCACGTCAAGGTGTTATACAAAATATTTACATCACCAAACGTTTCCCGATGCTGTGATGTGGCCTCCTCAGTGGTATTTATGAGTCTCAAAGAATGCCAAATCACAGCATGGGGAAACCTTTGGTGATGTAAATAACACCTTGACGCGGACGTTACCGTAAACTTTAGTGTTTAGTAAAACCACCGGCCACTTAAGCCTGCGAGTTAAGCAATAATATAATAATTCTAAACTAATTTATAATTTTCCTAAAACTAAATTTGAAGAACACAATCCTTTTAAAAGTAGGGTCAAATATATAATTCTTTTTATTTTAGCTCAAATTATTAATCAATAATAATTTGTGATAGTATTTCGTAAAAGAATTTTTTATGTATTGAAATAACAATTTTAGCTCTGTTTAAATTTTAATGAGTCCTAAAATGAATTATAACTTTCAATTATAACAAAAAATATACTACTTGAAAAGAAATGCTTTCTTAATTTTACCAAATGGTATGGTTTGTAAAATTTGGCTTAAAAACTTATGGACGCTTTTGTGGTTTTGTCAGATATACAGTTTAAATTTGAATATGACAGTTTATATAAACAGTTTACACGTGCAAATAAATATTTATAGTTAGTTATACATTTGAATACAAATGCAAGTTTAAATTTTAACAATCATAATACTTTTCAACTTAATACCGTATATATTTTTACTTGTGAGTGTGAGTACACATTTGATCATGTATTTTAAGTATAAAACCTCTATATTTAAATTTTTCTATATGTTCAGTAATTGTATTCACTCAATTAAACTAATAAAGCCTACCTTAATTACTCATCAACGTACAATGTACAAATGTAATTATTGACTGTTACTTGTTATATTTGTAACAAGTATTCCTTCCACCACCCACACTGCAACAACAACGAGCCACTGGACGATGACGTGGTCACTTTGATGTGGGTTCAATTACTTCAACATTTCAACTAGGCAAATATATAACATCGCAGTGAAACATAGCTAGGCTGCAATATTAGAGAATCTCATGAGATAAAAAGTAAACAATATATGTACACTTCCAATACAAGTAAACTTCACACAGCAAAAATATAATAGAATAGTTTTTTAAATAAAAAATATACATAATATTGGCTTCCATTATTATTATTATTATTATTTATACGCAATCTTGCTGTACATTAAGTTACAAAATTAACTTATATAATTACATTCACAATTATAAGTAGAGGGTAAGTGGGAAGTTCAAGACGCCCCAAGTACGACTTTTCGCCTGAAATACGACGGGGGGTGGGGGAAGGTCACGTGACCTTAATCGATATTTTGATTGACTGTGATTGATTTTGATTTGATTTTGATTGATTTTGATTGATTTTTAATGAGCTTTGATTTGATTTTGATTGATTTTTAGTGGGCTTTGATTTGATTTTGATTGACCTTAATCGATATTTAGTGGGCTTTGATTTGATTTTGATTGACCTTAATCGATTTTTAGTGGGCTTTGATTTGATTTTGATTGACTTTGATTTGATTTTGATTGACTTTGATTTGATTTTGATTGACTTTGATTTGATTTTGATTGACTTTGATTTGATTTTGATTGACCTTAATCGATTTTTAGTGGGCTTTGATTGACTTTGATTTGATTTTGATTGACTTTGATTTGATTTTGATTGATTTTGATGGTGGCGGCCACCTGCTGGACCCAAGCGTTATTGATTGTTTCGGAGAATACCCTCGGGGGTTTCCGGAGATTGTCGGGAACCTTCATTCCCTTGTTATACTATATAAAATACACTATTAGCCTCGTTATACTATAAAAAATGTACTCTTAGCCAAAATGCACTCTATTTACAGTCTGGGTTGGACTAACCCGGGTTAACACAACGTGGGTTAATAAAATCTGGGTTAAATCAACGTGGGTTAATAAAACCCGGGTTAAAAACATGGATCAATCATACTAAGGAACTAACAAAAGAGTTATACTATATAAAATGCATTATTTTCTCTTACACTCTATAGTAAATCTATACTCTATGGGACAGACTTTGAAGCACATTCCTTTCCCCGCTGCGGAAAGTGAATGCGTTTCTGTCGCTAAAGCCGACCTTCTTCTTCTATTTACTACCTCCTGCACTCTTGTGCTCTCATCCATCTTCTTACGGAATCCCGTCTGGTTATTTCCTGTTTTTATGTTTTCCTGTTTTTATATTTTTATGTTTTCCTGTTTTTCTGTTTTTCTGTTTTTTCTGTTTTTCTGTTTTTCTGTTTTTCTGTTTTTCTGTTTTTCTGTTTTTCTGTTTTTCTGTTTTTCTGTTTTTCTGTGTTTCTGTTTTTCTGTTTTCCTGTTTTTCTGTTTTTCTGTTTTCATGTTTTTCTGTTTTTCTGTTTTCCTGTTAGTAGATAATATATATGGGCGAATCATCCTCACTTTTCTGCCCTCTGTTTGGTCGAGAGCGGTTACGTGACCAGATCAAAGATGAGAGCCTTTCCCTTCTTATACTATATAAAATACACTCCTAACCTAACCTTTCCTCCGTTATACTATATAAAATGTAAAAAGATGGTGGTCTTTTATACATGTACTTCAGGCGACTGTCGGCTACCTTCGTACGCTCTTCACCCGTCGGCTACCGGTCTGGCGCACACCCAAATGCTACGCTCTGATTGGTTGCCTCCCTCACACGTAATCTTTCTCACACGTACTGTTAGCCTACCTATGTAAATTAATTTTGAATTTAATTGTTCTGAATGTTTAATAAATACACTGTTAACATGCGCTCTTACCTTCATGTACTCATCTACGGCTTCCTTTAACATACATCGTTACCTACCTATACTTCCGTTAAAAATACCCAATCATTAGGTATCCTCAAATCCCTACTTAACACACTAGACAACCCGCAATACACGTTTTATTTAAAAATTAAGGAACAGATATAATAGGTGATGACGTCAGCTCCCGCACTTTAGTATTACGTCACAGATTTCAAGGTCACGAGGAGTGTTTTTAAAAAAAAACTTCTTGCACAGAACAATTTCTATTTCCAGAAATTGTTCTGTGCAAGAAGTTTTTTCTCTCTTTTTTTCTTTTTTCCAACTTTATTTACAAATAAATATTTTACAAATACATATGTTACAAAAGTAAATCTTAAAACTAAACCGCAGTGTTGACTACTCTCCTTCAGTTTATCTCTGTTTCTTCAATTAACTGAGCTGTGAGATCTACTACTGGATATTCCATCTCCGGTAATGTGTTGTCATCCTCTCCATACAGCATATCAAGCAGTCTGTTGTAAGTGTCCCGTTCACTAGGTTTCCAAAACAAGCTTTTAAAAAGTCTTATAAATCTTTCTTCAGAAAGCTTGATTTCGGAACAATGACATTCGGATGGAATTCTCCAAATTTGTTTGACAAATATACATTCAGTAAAATGTACTCCAAAACTTTTTTCAACTGTCCCTGTAAATTTCTTTTTATATTTTAATTCCTCCACTTTTTCTGCAATTTGACTCATTTCTGAAAGTTTCTCCTCATCACTGGAACACCATACTGATCTTAACAATCTAATTTGAAACATAATTATTCTCAAGTCGGTGTTCATTGTAATGGTGTTTTCTGTGTGAGTCTTCAAATCAGAGTGACTAGGTGTAGGTGTAAAACTCCTATATACCCTCAACTAGGTGTGTGGTGGGGGAAGCAATTTATTCCTTTTCCTACTCCCTTCCATATCTTGGTCCCTTTCGTCTTTGTCTTCTGATAACATTTCTATATTTAGAATGTCTTCCATGTTCAAGTAGTTGGTGTTCATAACACCCAATTCAGCAGAGCGTCCGGAAGAACGATGAATGTAATCAAATACAGCTGAAGACAATCGTTTCAACTTTTCACCATGACGATTTACATACCATTCCAAGTATCTCTTTAAGGTTCTTAAGTTTACTGCTTCTCCGTCATAAGTCGGGTCTTGTACATGGCTAAGCTTTTTATCAAAAAAACATCCAGTGTGTATCAAACATTTTAGGTGTATTCTTAGTTACGTAGTCTAGATTTACAGCATCTGAGGGTAAAGATGGAGGTGCAAGGTTTCTCAGAAATTTTCCCTCCGAATCGATGTCATCATCAGGATGAGTTCTTCTTAAAGAACTTTTTTTTAACAAAGCTCATAGTTGCAGCATCTGAAGATAAAACAGGGTCATGCAAATCTCTGATAAATTTGTTTCCAACCGTGTAGTGCATGTCAGAAGTTCTTCCTAAACTATAATTCTGTACGTATTGCATATTAGCAGCATCGTTTGGTAGTTTTGGAAGAGAAACATTTGTAACGCACTTGTTTTGTGCATCATAACAATTTTTGGTTGTAGATAATAATAAACAGTTATTTTTCACAAATCCGATACTTGCAAACCAGATGTTTTCTTACCAACTTGATCGTACCGTCCGAACTTATCAACACTCATGGTGCTACTAACTGCATAGTAAATACAGCACCTTATTTATGAAACCCAAAAGTAGGCCAAGGTCACGAGGAGTGTTTTTAAAAAAACCTTCTTGCACAGAACAAATCATTCTGTGCAAGAAGGTTTTTTCTTATTTTATTTTATTTATTTATTTATTTTTTTCATCTTTATTTACAAATATATTTACAATAATTAAAGCTTAAAACTAAACTGGAGTGATGATGCTTCCATGTACTCTTGGATCTAGGAAGATGTCAGCATATGAAGAGAGAGTTCTGTAGAGTTGTGGCCACTAACTCCGTGTGACTCCAAGTAGAGCATCCCTGGTTGTATATTGCTCAGATTTTCGTTTTGTAAAAGATTAACAAAACGCTTTGGTAAGAAAACCTGAAATTTTGGCACATCACCAGAATTGTATGGTGCATCGCTTAAAGTAACCAGAATTGCATCTCCCACAGAGGTGTCCAGTTTTCTTATTTGATGTACGATGTAATGTTTCTGCTCCTTTAATTCTGAACAACGCTTTGTTGGTAGTACGGATGACTTGGAGTTTGCGTTGAACTGTTCAAGTAATGTTTGAATAGACTGCTGCGATGCCATCTTCAAACTGCTTCTTAGCTGTTGTACTATATGTCGTCTCCTCGGAGCTCTGAGTAATACTGATGCATTGTTTGTGAGGAGCTCTCATATTTATACGTTTCCTTATCCCCACCACCACTGCAGTTCTGACCTTGATTCAAAAAAGCAGCTAAACGGTAAGCTTTTTGCAATGCACAATTCGAAACACTGTGGAATTGATTTTGTACACTCAGACATACACCTTCATAATTGTCTTTGAAACTTCTATCTATAATGGTATCGTATACACTTCTTGTTGTATACATTTTAATCCAATTTCTCTTTTTACTACCAGTTGTATAAAACGTAGTAAATTTTGAGCAGAAATGATACATAATACTGTTAACGTCTTTATAACTTGTAAAACCCTCACCCCATGTAATGTAATGGTAGTTGTTCATTAACCATCTCTACATAGAAGACGTTTGATTATCCACTTACCTACTCAATACACACAAAACACTTGTTTGATCACACACCCATTCATCAAACAGAACTGTCGACACTCACTCCACCTTCCCAAAGCATAAGACTTTTGAAGGGCCACCTACCAAACATTCAAAAAATCATGATAAACAAACTACACACTGTGCAGACATGACTAAATATTCCATCATACTACCATAAAAACATTCCTATTGATATACCCCTATCTACCCAATATACGTACCACACACCGTACATACAGTACCTATGTTTAGCCACTCACATACTAAACACACAAGACTCTTGATTGACCATCCATTTACGTAAAACATCCATTGGACGACCTATGTACCAAACTAACATAAATCTTGATATTTCACACACCTAGCCTTTTTATATACTTTAGACGGTCCACTTACTCATTACACAGTCCTGTTGATAGACGTAATGAGTAGGTGTCACAGTCCCAATTTTCTTAACACGTAAGACTTTTTACGACCACCTATCTAACATACATAACTCATGATAGACCTACCACATACTCTGTAAACATGACTTAATAGAAAGACCTTTTACAAAACACACTGTCCCTTGATAAAACACCCACCTAATCAGCACAAAAGACTTGATAGAACATCTACTTAGTATACAAAAATGACCGCATACTGTACAAACAAGACTTTTCCATTAGTAGTAGAAAATTTACTTGGTTAACGTAGTACTTTTCATCAAACTACCGTTCTCTTTACGGTTTTCCACAAGATTACTTATATACAGTACTTAGAAAAAAAAACCTTAGTCTTTATTTAACTGTTTTTATGGAAGCCCGTGACAAGATACTGGAGAGTATGACGGAGTACATCAGAGACGGAAGTGGTTGGCAACTAAACAATGTTGAACAGATAGACTTATGTATAGTAAAATACCAACCCCTTGTAGCAGCTTCTTACATACCCACCCCTAAAAGTTTGGCAGTTACTAAAGGAATAATTAATATTAAAAACACGGACAATAAATGTTTTCTTTGGTCTGTTTTGTGTGCACTACATGGACATGACGGGAGTAAACATTACAGAGTGCAGTACTACAAACATTTTGAGCAGGAAATCAACATGTCAGGCATTGAATACCCAGTTAAGATTACAGATTTAGATCTCTTTGAAGAAAATAATCCATCTCTGTCTATAAATGTTTTTGGGTACAAAGATGAGGTAATACATGTCATAAGAGCGACTACACTGAAAAATCGCAAGCACGTTAACTTGTTGATATTGAATGAAGAAGAGAACACACATTACTGCTTGATATCTGACCTTTCCAGGATTTTACCTTGAAAAATTGAACCCTGCTTTATCTGTAAATGTATTTGGTTTTGAAAAGATGAAATTTACCCACTAAAAATAACAGAAGGAAAATTTAGAGTTCATCACATCAACTTGTTACTGTTGACTACTGACACGACCACTCACTACTGCCTAATTACCAACTTATCCCGACTTTTAGCTCACTTGACTAAACATAATAAAGCATATTACTACTGTGACTACTGCCTAAACAGATTTTGGACTAAAGACTTACTTACTAACCACTTACCTTTGTGTTCACCACACGGTGCACAAAAGACCAGACTTCCTACTGATGACGAAAAATACATGTCCTTTAAAAACTACACACTAACCCATAAAGTACCCTTCACTATTTACTGTGACTTCGAGTCCTTTGTCGTACCTATCCCTACTACAATTAACGACCCATCTACATCACACACGACCAACACTGCCCATCACGTCCCCTCTGGTTTTTGTTACGTAGATGGGTCGTTAATTGTAGTAGGGATAGGTACGACAAAGGACTCGAAGTCACAGTAAATAGTGAAGGGTACTTTATGGGTTAGTGTGTAGTTTTTAAAGGACATGTATTTTTCGTCATCAGTAGGAAGTCTGGTCTTTTGTGCACCGTGTGGTGAACACAAAGGTAAGTGGTTAGTAAGTAAGTCTTTAGTCCAAAATCTGTTTAGGCAGTAGTCACAGTAGTAATATGCTTTATTATGTTTAGTCAAGTGAGCTAAAAGTCGGGATAAGTTGGTAATTAGGCAGTAGTGAGTGGTCGTGTCAGTAGTCAACAGTAACAAGTTGATGTGATGAACTCTAAATTTTCCTTCTGTTATTTTTAGTGGGTAAATTTCATCTTTTCAAAACCAAATACATTTACAGATAAAGCAGGGTTCAATTTTTCAAGGTAAAATCCTGGAAAGGTCAGATATCAAGCAGTAATGTGTGTTCTCTTCTTCATTCAATATCAACAAGTTAACGTGCTTGCGATTTTTCAGTGTAGTCGCTCTTATGACATGTATTACCTCATCTTTGTACCCAAAAACATTTATAGACAGAGATGGATTATTTTCTTCAAAGAGATCTAAATCTGTAATCTTAACTGGGTATTCAATGCCTGACATGTTGATTTCCTGCTCAAAATGTTTGTAGTACTGCACTCTGTAATGTTTACTCCCGTCATGTCCATGTAGTGCACACAAAACAGACCAAAGAAAACATTTATTGTCCGTGTTTTTAATATTAATTATTCCTTTAGTAACTGCCAAACTTTTAGGGGTGGGTATGTAAGAAGCTGCTACAAGGGGTTGGTATTTTACTATACATAAGTCTATCTGTTCAACATTGTTTAGTTGCCAACCACTTCCGTCTCTGATGTACTCCGTCATACTCTCCAGTATCTTGTCACGGGCTTCCATAAAAACAGTTAAATAAAGACTAAGGTTTTTTTTTCTAAGTACTGTATATAAGTAATCTTGTGGAAAACCGTAAAGAGAACGGTAGTTTGATGAAAAGTACTACGTTAACCAAGTAAATTCTCTACTACTAATGGAAAAGTCTTGTTTGTACAGTATGCGGTCATTTTTGTATACTAAGTAGATGTTCTATCAAGTCTTTTGTGCTGATTAGGTGGGTGTTTTATCAAGGGACAGTGTGTTTTGTAAAAGGTCTTTCTATTAAGTCATGTTTACAGAGTATGTGGTAGGTCTATCATGAGTTATGTATGTTAGATAGGTGGTCGTAAAAAGTCTTACGTGTTAAGAAAATTGGGACTGTGACACCTACTCATTACGTCTATCAACAGGACTGTGTAATGAGTAAGTGGACCGTCTAAAGTATATAAAAAGGCTAGGTGTGTGAAATATCAAGATTTATGTTAGTTTGGTACATAGGTCGTCCAATGGATGTTTTACGTAAATGGATGGTCAATCAAGAGTCTTGTGTGTTTAGTATGTGAGTGGCTAAACATAGGTACTGTATGTACGGTGTGTGGTACGTATATTGGGTAGATAGGGGTATATCAATAGGAATGTTTTTATGGTAGTATGATGGAATATTTAGTCATGTCTGCACAGTGTGTAGTTTGTTTATCATGATTTTTTGAATGTTTGGTAGGTGGCCCTTCAAAAGTCTTATGCTTTGGGAAGGTGGAGTGAGTGTCGACAGTTCTGTTTGATGAATGGGTGTGTGATCAAACAAGTGTTTTGTGTGTATTGAGTAGGTAAGTGGATAATCAAACGTCTTCTATGTAGAGATGGTTAATGAACAACTACCATTACATTACATGGGGTGAGGGTTTTACAAGTTATAAAGACGTTAACAGTATTATGTATCATTTCTGCTCAAAATTTACTACGTTTTATACAACTGGTAGTAAAAAGAGAAATTGGATTAAAATGTATACAACAAGAAGTGTATACGATACCATTATAGATAGAAGTTTCAAAGACAATTATGAAGGTGTATGTCTGAGTGTACAAAATCAATTCCACAGTGTTTCGAATTGTGCATTGCAAAAAGCTTACCGTTTAGCTGCTTTTTTGAATCAAGGTCAGAACTGCAGTGGTGGTGGGGATAAGGAAACGTATAAATATGAGAGCTCCTCACAAACAATGCATCAGTATTACTCAGAGCTCCGAGGAGACGACATATAGTACAACAGCTAAGAAGCAGTTTGAAGATGGCATCGCAGCAGTCTATTCAAACATTACTTGAACAGTTCAACGCAAACTCCAAGTCATCCGTACTACCAACAAAGCGTTGTTCAGAATTAAAGGAGCAGAAACATTACATCGTACATCAAATAAGAAAACTGGACACCTCTGTGGGAGATGCAATTCTGGTTACTTTAAGCGATGCACCATACAATTCTGGTGATGTGCCAAAATTTCAGGTTTTCTTACCAAAGCGTTTTGTTAATCTTTTACAAAACGAAAATCTGAGCAATATACAACCAGGGATGCTCTACTTGGAGTCACACGGAGTTAGTGGCCACAACTCTACAGAACTCTCTCTTCATATGCTGACATCTTCCTAGATCCAAGAGTACATGGAAGCATCATCACTCCAGTTTAGTTTTAAGCTTTAATTATTGTAAATATATTTGTAAATAAAGATGAAAAAAATAAATAAATAAATAAAATAAAATAAGAAAAAACCTTCTTGCACAGAATGATTTGTTCTGTGCAAGAAGGTTTTTTTAAAAACACTCCTCGTGACCTTGGCCTACTTTTGGGTTTCATAAATAAGGTGCTGTATTTACTATGCAGTTAGTAGCACCATGAGTGTTGATAAGTTCGGACGGTACGATCAAGTTGGTAAGAAAACATCTGGTTTGCAAGTATCGGATTTGTGAAAAATAACTGTTTATTATTATCTACAACCAAAAATTGTTATGATGCACAAAACAAGTGCGTTACAAATGTTTCTCTTCCAAAACTACCAAACGATGCTGCTAATATGCAATACGTGCAGAATTATAGTTTAGGAAGAACTTCTGACATGCACTACACGGTTGGAAACAAATTTATCAGAGATTTGCATGACCCTGTTTTATCTTCAGATGCTGCAACTATGAGCTTTGTTAAAAAAAAGTTCTTTAAGAAGAACTCATCCTGATGATGACATCGATTCGGAGGGAAAATTTCTGAGAAACCTTGCACCTCCATCTTTACCCTCAGATGCTGTAAATCTAGACTACGTAACTAAGAATACAACTAAAATGTTTGATACACACTGGATGTTTTTTTGATAAAAAGCTTAGCCATGTACAAGACCCGACTTATGACGGAGAAGCAGTAAACTTAAGAACCTTAAAGAGATACTTGGAATGGTATGTAAATCGTCATGGTGAACAGTTGAAACGATTGTCTTCAGCTGTATTTGATTACATTCATCGTTCTTCCGGACGCTCTGCTGAATTGGGTGTTATGAACACCAACTACTTGAACATGGAAGACATTCTAAATATAGAAATGTTATCAGAAGACAAAGACGAAAGGGACCAAGATATGGAAGGGAGTAGGAAAAGGAATAAATTGCTTCCCCCACCACACCCCCACCACACACCTAGTTGAGGGTATATAGGAGTTGTACACCTACACCTAGTCACTCTGATTTGAAGACTCACACAGAAAACACCATTACAATGAACACCGACTTGAGAATAATTATGTTTCAAATTAGATTGTTAAGATCAGTATGGTGTTCCAGTGATGAGGAGAAACTTTCAGAAATGAGTCAAATTGCAGAAAAAGTGGAGGAATTAAAATTTAAAAAGAAATTTACAGGGACAGTTGAAAAAAGTTTTGGAGTACATTTTACTGAATGTATATTTGTCAAACAAATTTGGAGAATTCCATCCGAATGTCATTGTTCCGAAATCAAGCTTTCTGAAGAAAGATTTATAAGACTTTTTAAAAGCTTGTTTTGGAAACCTAGTGAACGGGACACTTACAACAGACTGCTTGATATGCTGTATGGAGAGGATGACAACACATTACCGGAGATGGAATATCCAATAGTAGATCTCACAGCTCAGTTAATTGAAGAAACAGAGATAAACTGAAGGAGAGTAGTCAACACTGCGGTTTAGTTTTAAGATTTACTTTTGTAACATATGTATTTGTAAAATATTTATTTGTAAATAAAGTTGGAAAAAAGAAAAAAAGAGAGAGAAAAAACTTCTTGCACAGAACAATTTCTGGAAATAGAAATTGTTCTGTGCAAGAAGTTTTTTTTTAAAAACACTCCTCGTGACCTTGACATCTGTGACGTAATACTAAAGTGCGGGAGCTGACGTCATCACCTATTATATCTGTTCCTTAATTTTTAAATAAAACGTGTATTGCGGGTTGTCTAGTGTGTTAAGTAGGGATTTGAGGATACCTAATGATTGGGTATTTTTAACGGAAGTATAGGTAGGTAACGATGTATGAGTACATGAAAGGAAGCCGTAGATGAGTACATGAAGGTAAGAGCGCATGTTAACAGTGTATTTATTAAACATTCAGAACAATTAAATTCAAAATTAATTTACATAGGTAGGCTAACAGTACGTGTGAGAAAGATTACGTGTGAGGGAGGCAACCAATCAGAGCGTAGCATTTGGGTGTGCGCCAGACCGGTAGCCGACGGGTGAAGAGCGTACGAAGGTAGCCGACAGTCGCCTGAAGTACATGTATAAAAGACCACCATCTTTTTACATTTTATATAGTATAACGGAGGAAAGGTTAGGTTAGGAGTGTATTTTATATAGTATAAGAAGGGAAAGGCTCTCATCTTTGATCTGGTCACGTAACCGCTCTCGACCAAACAGAGGGCAGAAAAGTGAGGATGATTCGCCCATATATATTATCTACTAACAGGAAAACAGAAAAACAGAAAAACATGAAAAAAGAAAAACAGAAAAACAGAAAAACAGAAAAACAGGAAAACAGAAAAACAGAAAAACAGAAAAACAGAAAAACAGAAAAACAGAAAAACAGAAAAACAGAAAAACAGAAAAACAGAAAAACAGAAAAACAGAAAAACAGAAAAACAGAAAAACAGAAAAACAGAAAAACAGAAAAAACAGAAAAACAGAAAAACAGGAAAACATAAAAACATAAAAACAGGAAAACATAAAAACAGGAAATAACCAGACGGGATTCCGTAAGAAGATGGATGAGAGCACAAGAGTGCAGGAGGTAGTAAATAGAAGAAGAAGGTCGGCTTTAGCGACAGAAACGCATTCACTTTCCGCAGCGGGGAAAGGAATGTGCTTCAAAGTCTGTCCCATAGAGTATAGATTTACTATAGAGTGTAAGAGAAAATAATGCATTTTATATAGTATAACTCTTTTGTTAGTTCCTTAGTATGATTGATCCATGTTTTTAACCCGGGTTTTATTAACCCACGTTGATTTAACCCAGATTTTATTAACCCACGTTGTGTTAACCCGGGTTAGTCCAACCCAGACTGTAAATAGAGTGCATTTTGGCTAAGAGTACATTTTTTATAGTATAACGAGGCTAATAGTGTATTTTATATAGTATAACAAGGGAATGAAGGTTCCCGACAATCTCCGGAAACCCCCGAGGGTATTCTCCGAAACAATCAATAACGCTTGGGTCCGGCAGGTGGCCGCCACCATCAAAATCAATCAAAATCAAATCAAAGTCAATCAAAATCAAATCAAAGTCAATCAAAGCCCACTAAAAATCGATTAAGGTCAATCAAAATCAAATCAAAATCAATCAAAATCAAATCAAAGTCAATCAAAATCAAATCAAAGCCCACTAAAAATCGATTAAGGTCAATCAAAATCAAATCAAAGTCAATCAAAATCAAATCAAAGCCCACTAAATATCGATTAAGGTCAATCAAAATCAAATCAAAGCCCACTAAAAATCAATCAAAATCAAATCAAAGCTCATTAAAAATCAATCAAAATCAATCAAAATCAATCAAAATCAATCAAAATCAAATCAAAATCAATCAAAGTCAATATCAAAATATCGATTAGGGTCACGTGACCTTCCCCCACCCCCCGTCGTATTTCAGGCGAAAAGTCGTACTTGGGGCGTCTTGAACTTCCCACTTACCCTCTACTATTATAATTTAAATATAATAGTAATAGTGGCCTGGGTGGGACATAACAACCTTATATTATATAATATTCCTATGGCCAAATATATAACATCTGTGTACATTCTAAATTTTACCATTTTAGATCTGCAAATTACTTGTAGATATCGGCTAAACTAATCGAAATAACTATTCCATAACCTTGGCCAAGTAGGTTCCTGTTTTAGGGGAGATTAGTGAAGGTTTTTTCTAGTCATTCATAAATTGTACAAAAAAATCAATATAAGTGCAATATGACATATTTCCGTTATTTTAAATGGTATCTAATCATCTTTTTTTTATTTTGATGTGTTGTTTGTGCTGAAAACGAATTTTAAAACTATTCTGGTCTATAATAATTATTTCTCGAGATATAATAAAAACTACTTTCGCGGAGAGTTGCGATTAATATACAAATGTCAGTAGTATAAATATTCGGGTTTCAGACCCACTTTTCTGGCCTCTGATTGGTCGAGAGTGGTCACGTGAATTTTTCAAGATGGTGGCGCCCATGCTTCCCGCCAAATTTCGTAACCTCACTTTTTCTAACCTCACTTTTCCCGATTTTCCCTCAAATTTCCCACACTTTTCCCAAATTTCCCTCCAAATTCCCTTGTTATACTATATAAAATACACTCTTAACCTAACTTTTTCCATGTTATACTATATAAAATGCACTGTTAACCATGTTATACTATATAAAATGCACTCTTAACCTAACTTTTTCCATGTTACACTATATAAAATACAATCTTAACCTAACTTTTTCCATGTTATACTATATAAAATGCACTGTTAACCTTGTTATACTATATAAAATACACTCTTAACCTAACTTTTTCCATGTTATACTATATAAAATGTAAAAATATGGCAGTCTGTTATATATGTACTATAATAAATGCACTTTTAAACATCGATTATTACCGTCGGCTACCTTCGTACGCGTCGTCTACTGGTCTGGCGCGCATACGCAGGGACTTGCTACTCTGTGGATTATTATTATAATAAATGTCACAGCGCACCTGGTGGCAAAACTAAGCGCATCCTTTCGGAAACATGGCGCCTACGGAAGGGAAGTCCTTGATGGTAATTCCTCTTCTCAAATTTCCCTCAAATTCCCCCGTTATACTATATAAAATGTACTTTTTTTAAATATAGCGACCTTTTATATATGTACTACATAAAATGCTTTCGTTTACTTCCGGCGACTATCGACTACCTTCGTACGCTCTTCACCCGTCGGCTACTGGTCTGGCGCACATGCGCATCCAAATGCTACGTTCTAATTGGTTGCCTCCCTACTTAACCGACCAACACATTCAATCTGTCTCACTTCTGCTCTTGCGCTCGTACTGAGCAGACGTGTCCTCACTTTGCTCCTACAATCGATATCAGTAATAATACTCGATATTAAATACAATTATTCTCATCATAAATACTTTATTACTGTAATTTATATTTTGGACACCGTTCTCTGTACGGTATTTCGAAAGTGATATACCGAGAGTAAGTCCCGTATACAGTATAATTAGTCCTTACGTTTGATTGACTAAAGTTAGAATACCCTTGCTTTTGAGCTTTTTAATTCGATTTAAATTACTATTAATATCATTTAATTTTGTTTCAATATTACCAAAGATGGAATCCTTTTCCATATACGACAATCTTGTGACCATTTCCCGTCGGTTCGACACCACAGGAACTGACCTCCTGACCGTTCTCACTGAACATAAAAATAATATTATTTCCGAAATAAATAACAACCTTAACATGCTAAGGGGAGTCAAATGGTATATTTCTGTTCAAATTAAATTTTACAAAATTGTTAACAACGAGAAAATTTCCACTTCGCTTTTCTTTCACGGTAAAACCCGTCCTTTGCTACCTTCCGATTCTCTAGATATTCAGTATTCCGAGGCTACAGACAAAATTTTAGAAAGCATGGCTAAGTGGGTTAGTCAGGTTAGTGGGTTGGCAATTGAAAACGTTTTACGCCTAGATCTATTCATTGTTAAATTTCAACCTTTGTACGCCTCTTCGTACATACCCACCCCGAAAAAAATTAACCATGCCAAACAGGGAATTGTAAATATTAAAAATTACGATAATAAATGTTTCCCGTACTCAGTACTTGCCCAATTGTTCCCTGACCGACATAGACGAATAAGTTATAACACAAAACGTGAAGATAAATTAAACATGTCTGGGATTAGCTATCCTGTCAAAATTACCGATCTCGATAAATTTGAAAAACTGA
>JAQJVL010001999.1:0-129898 GCA_035578905.1 Stictocephala bisonia
ATTACTAAAACAATATATTTCAATAGATTTACATCTGAATACATTTAATATGTCTGGTGCTGTAACATTTTGTTGCACAACTTTATGCCGTTTATAGTAAGTTATAAGTTATATAAGTTATAAGTTAGTAAGTTATAAGTTATAAGTTATAAGTTAAGTTATATAAGTTATAAGTTATAAGTATAAGTTATAAGTTAGTAAGTTATAAGTTATAAGTTTATATGTCACATTAAACAATATAATTATGTTTTGTTACGTGCATCATGAGTTACCTAAATACTATAAAAACAAATAATATACATATATATATATATATATATATATATATATATTTATTTATTTATAAATGGTCACTACAATGTCTGCCCATAAGAGAGCGGAAAACAATATTAATGCACAGTATTTGTGGTTGTTCTGATATTGAATGATTGTCATATTTGATATTTAAATTTAAATATGTTATTATTTAAGTGTTTATGTGAGTAGGACAAAACTACCGAGGAATGAGTAATAAACAAGTGCAATAAGACCCATTGGTATGTGTAAACCATAGACATTTAATATGAAACAATGATAATTTATCACTTTGGTAATGGCTTTATTTAAAAAGTTAAGTTGGTACAATTTGAGATAGAAAATGGGTACATAATAACACGTTTTATAACCAACCTTATTGCTAAGGTAAGAATGGATTTGGGTATTAGGATCAGGACTATTTTAGTCAGAAATACAATATCTTCAATCCTTCTTCGCTTTGGATGGATATACATACAAATATTTCAGTAAGCTTCTTTCCATTTATCGTGAAGGAATATAATATTTACTGCCACAGCACACTGGTAGTATGGAGCATGCAGCTCGTGACAGCCACTGGTGTCTTAGTCTACCTTTGTGGGTGATGTGTCATCTTGGTTATCACCAATCATCAATGTAAACTTATTAAAATAGTATGTTTATCGTAATGGAACTGGTTTAACATCTACGTGATCTGTGAAAGGATATATCCGTTAAACTTCGCCCTTTGAGGACTACGCCTACATACCCTCCATTGATGACCCCTCTCGTAATAATCGTAGGAAAATTCGACCTATGGCTTTCGAAAGGACTCTGTTTTAGCTCGGTTTAGGACTCTCAGCCTTATCAATCCTTAAGCTGTGCCTATGGCATCACTATGGAAGTCTTCCTGTAGCCTCATGTAGGAGCTTGACCTGCGGCCTCACCAGAGTCCTTTGCTTGTAATATTGCTTGAGTCTCTTGGCTTTCGTTCACGCTGGAAGGTTTTACGCTGTAGAAGTGGGTATGAATATAAATTTGCTATTTTTTGTAACATTTAGTTCTATTAATTTTTTTATCCGAACTGAAAAATTCAATTAACGTCAAGCTGCCATATGCCATGGTATTCTATACTGCACACTCTTCTCTTTTTACCCCTTAGCCTATCTCATAAATCCCTACTCCTCCCTTCCACTAAACCAGTATCCAGATACGTGGATGGTTTTGTGCTGTCAAACACAAATTGTGATGGCAGGTTTACATAAGCTTTGGCTGACGATATAATTCTTTATCGGTCACTGATGATCAAGTTGTCTTGACTTAGCTGGTAAAATAAGCCTGCCTAGCTCTGACATTCGACGTTATCATTCAAGTTAGTAACATGTATAATAGTCATTGAGCAACAAGTCTTGCATTTGTATTTTAGATGTCTAACCTATGGGTTTTAATTGTAAAGATAATTAACAGCCTATAATGTCATTTTCTTAAAGTCAAAACGCAACAAATATTACCTACCTCAGTCATTGAGTCTTCTGAGATCAGCTAGTTTTTTAAAGTATTTTTTGAGTTCTGTTAGTTTTACAAATATTTGAGTTTTAGTTGCCAACGGATTGGTCTATTCGAACATCATTTTACGTTTCTTAATCCTTTTAGAGCCAAATTAAAAAATATCAGACGTGTTTTAAAGTTTAAAGTCCTTATGGATTCAGATTTTGTATATCTTTGTAGGTTATGTATGGCAGTTAGAGTAATATAACACATATGTTAAAAATGAATATGTATGAAAAGGTATATTATAATAATGTAGAGAGGAGTTAATTAGTAATTACATACTTATTCCAATGACCATCCATACCCTAAGTGGTATTTGGGCTCACCAACCACCTGCCTCCATCTTTCTCGATTCTCTGAATCTAGCTCCCCTAGTTCCATCCTTCTCATGTCTTCCTCCACTATTAATCTTCCATCCTTTCTTTGGTCTTTCTCGCGGTCTTCTTCCTTCTGTGTAACAAATTCACATATCCATCAGCTACGTGTTTTCTTCCCTCTTCAGTCTTATACTTTTGACTTCTGCTACAATATCAGGTTGCTTAAAATAACCGTCTTAATTCAGGATTGTGTTTTATCGTTCTTTCGTTGTAGCAAAATGTTTTCTTAAAATCTTGTTTTCAAAAGTAGCTAGTTTCCTTTTAGTATGTTTGACTACAACCCATGTTTCTGAGGACTATATTAGAACCGGACTGATAATGGTTTTATAAACTTTTAGTTTTGTTCGGTAAGACAATCGTTTTTACCCTAATACTTTATTCTTTGTAAATAGATTCGTGGTTGCTGCATTTATCCTGCTCTGTATTTATGTATGTTATTTATTTTTGGATTCTATTATTGTTCCTAAGTATTTAAAATTCCTCATTTGTTCAAATTTGTAATTACTTACTTCTAAACGATTTTTTTCTTCTATAGCATGTCCAAAATGAACCAGTTTTGTTTTGTTCCTCTTAATTAAATAAGGAGGAATATAACAAAATTAAATACTGTACATTCAATTCCTAATATTTAAATTATTTAATGCAGCTGATGTCCAAAAAATTAACCAGTAAATTGTTCTACTTTACTGTGATATTTACGGTAATTGCCGTACAGTTTGCTTCATTAAACATCTAATTTATGTCTTTATGAAAATGTGCAAAGAATATTTAATTACTGTATATACCTTCAAATGATAGGCCTATTTTCATTATATAATGGTTTATTTAATCAGGTCATCATTGCTAGAGTAACATACAATAACATTTAATTTTTTTGTTTATCATATCATTTGTAATTCATATTAACATATTTTTGTTTCAAATTTATTTTCCAATATCCCTGTAAAAATTTTTATCCCCATCTGATTTATATATTTTAGTAATCCTCCCTGTGAGGAGACTGGATCCCTCGTTCTGAACAGACAGCAATCACAGTACACATTTAAACGAATATTTTAACAGTATTGGTTTCATTATGAAATTTTGTGCACTATGCGACTTAGAAATATTTGATTAAATTAACTTAAATCACACACTATTTGTATTTGCTCAATAAACTATTTTATTATATATGGCTGGTGATAGTAAAATGAAAATAGGCAGGTATATTGCGATAACAATTGCTCTAAATTGCAAGCTGAGTTAAATTTAAAGTTGGTGATTAATATCTGCGATAATTTACCTACCTATCACCTCCTATACTTGGAAAAAACCCTGTGATACAATAGAATACAATGAATACAATACAATGAAAGGATCCATAGGTAAGGACAATGACGTTGTCCCAATTCTACCTATATATTTATGGAGCATATTAAGTAATAATATCGCTCCAAGTACTCACATAATGATGTCCCTACTTTTTGAAGTTTAAATTACAGTTCACAGTTACAATATAAACACACAGTACAAATTTGTTGGCCCCTCATATATCAAACCCTCCAATATGAAGTTAACTGTTACCATACCCACTAAACGTAATATTGCAGACGCTAAAATTAAATACTATATTCTAACAAAAATGAAGGCAACTTTCTGTCCTCCATAACTCTTATTTTGAGCACTGAAATACCTAAGAAAACGTCATATCCATCGATCCTTATTCTATAATTTCTCTGTTTTCCTCCAGGTTAGCTAGATCAACTTATCTATGTCCATACAAGATAGAAAGTACTTACTTAGGGAAAGCAAACCTAAATGGATACCATACCTCAATAGATATTATCAAGTTATTACCTATTAATGTTTTGCCATCATCCCAAGTAGCATGTTTGATTCCAATTACGTCGATATAATTCAGTGACCAAAAATGTTATTTTAGATATACCGTTTTACATGACGTTCTCATGTTTTATGTGTCTATATATTTTATGAAACATATGATCACTATATGTAATATAAGTAACACTGATATTGTTCCGTTAAGACATAAACTAATATAGTTATATTGGTATGTTTTATAGGGATTATTCAGCGTCTTCAAGTGATAATAAACCAGGAAAAATAAAATAGAAGTGTACTGAATAATTTACACTTTTGAAAAACAACAAAAATAATAAATCCCTTCACAACAACCAGAAGTTTTTCTAAAATAAATCTTGGAAAATCAATTTATCTTTAAATCTTAAAACTGTCAATATACGTTAAATATTTTTATACGAAACATACTCTCATTGAAAGTTGAAAACCAGTCTGTTTCTGAAAAATATGGAGTTGAGTAAAATAGTGTTCACGATAAGTTGTATATTTTCATAAAAACTAAACTTAAGTTTATGTCAAAAATATTGTCTGGAAAACAAACAAGCTAGTTTATATTTTTATACTATACCATAGATTATATTCTATTTACGACAGTATAACTTTAAGTTTGTAATATTTCAGAAGAATTTCACTCAATATAAAGAAGAGTACTTACAAAAACAATGTAAACATGTAAAAAAAAGTTGTTATCTGTATGGAAGAATTTTCTGAAAATAGAGAATTAAAGGTGAAAGGTCAACGTAAGTTCAATGATAAGAATGATTGTTATTGTGGAATTATGGTCAATATAAAACCAAGCACATTCTATGTACATTATATTCCTCAGGATATGTTAATGATATATTTGGTAAAGTAATCAACATGTTCAAAGTACTAATGTATACCTACATTTTATTACGATTGTGTGAATTTAACTTCATTTTGATAATGTATTTTACATGTCCAGGGTGTTGGAATCAACCTAATTTCTCCTTAATGGGTTCAAATAAATAATTGAGATTTAATATACCAATGTAGGAAGTTTGTTTCTATCTTTAAATTCAGTTTGTAATGTTTTTAACCTAAAGGGGAGGGCCCGGGAAGATATTGTAATAAGTTTAAATAAAAGGCTATGATGAGTTGCCCATCATTTTAAAGCTCTTATTTTTGTGAATAAGGAGCCACACATTTTAAGTCAAAAGAACCACACTATCAGAAAGAGCGTCTAGTTAACCTTTCTTAGCAGTGATATTTGCGTGGAAATTCGAGATGTTGTTAAAGGCAGTCCCATTCTAAGAGTCAACGGTACCTTTTGTTATTAATATGATTTTAAGATAATTTTCTATTTCCTTAATCAAATACCTAGCTTAATAACTATTTCATAATATCAATCCCCACTCAAATATCACTGCTAAGAAATGTTAACTAGACGCTATTTCTGATACAGTAGTTAGTTTGGCGTCTTATTCAGATGGGCAACTCATAATTGCCTTTACTTAAAGTTTTTACAGTATCCTTCCAGGGCCCTCCCATCTAAGTTGAAAAAAATGTACAAGCTGCATTTGAAGATAGAAACAAACTTCCTACATAGGTATACTAAATCTCAATTATTTAACTGAACCCATTTAAAAGGAATGAAGGTCGTTCCATACTTTTCAACACACTGTACATAAATATGTAATAGTTAAAAAGAGAAAGAACCCAACATTCATAAAACTAAACAATTTTATATTTTACCAGATTAGTATCTGGTAAAATATAAAAACAGAAATTATTTCAATAAGTATAATATTAAATTGAGAAAATATTTAGTTAATACTGTTTTATATTGTATTGAGGAAATGTACTGTGAAAAAACACATTTCAAGAAGAGAAAGTTAATATGGTAAAGAAAAAAAACAATAAATATAATAAGTACTATTTCAGACACCTGACACCTTTAAAAAATCTAATCAAAGTAACTTGTGAGAATATGCATAATTTTGTGTTGAAGGATTCAGACTAGTGAGGTGCAGTTAAAGCTTGAGTAGGTCCTGGTATTACCAAGTAGAGTGAGGCTGGGTTAAAGTCCACCCTCTCTTAGGTTAAGGTCAGTCGACCGATTAATTTACTCACAGTTGCTCAGAGCTTGATAATAATGAGACCCAAAAGTACTTAGACATTTCCTTACACAAAAAAAATTTATCATAAGGGTGTTTTGTGCTATTAGTTAATGAACATTTTCAGATGTACGATTTCAGCTTTGTTTAAAGTATTGACTTTATTTCATAAAAACGTCAGCATGTCACTGCATTTTAACTACATGTGGACATTATTAAAAATAATTAAATAAACCGTTATCAAACTCAATATGATTAGATTCCCTACATATAACAAAATAGCACGCCTAAAATACATCGGTTTTTAACGGCCTCCACTTTTTTTTTTTTAAAACAAAAACCACATCTGCTATTTTTGGGCTAGGTTCATTTTTGTTATCATAATAATATGATATTAATTTAGCGTAACTATTTTAATTTAATTTAATAGATTTTTAATTTCATCTTTTTAACATGAGGGTACGTTTTAATGTGAAGTTTTGATAATGAACCCATTATGCAAAGAAGAGAAGTTTTATGAAAACAGCTGTAAGTTTTTACACATTTATAAGTTTTTGTCTTGTTTTTTAGTAAACATTTAATCTGTTTGTACGTAATTTAACCTTTGAATTTGCCCTTGAAACTCCATTATAGGGGACGGGAACTCAGTGGTTATACACTGAATATATATTGAGGAAAATAAACACATGTCACGTGATCATTATTTGAAACTTAAACATAAACAGATTACAGCACTTCACAGAGAGAAATAAAATATTTTAAAACATAATTAACAGCTGGCCACTATGGATTTGAGAGTGTTCATGAGATTTGAGCATGTCCACTTAAGTGGACTTACGAGCTGTGGGTCTAACTGCGAAAACTTCTTGCGAAAACTGATCTAAGAGCAAAGGGATAAGATATGATGTCTCATTAAGATTTGGAGGCGAAAGTAAACTATTAATTTTTTTTAAATGAAAAACATAATCTATGTATTTTTATCCAAGATAATAAGACCTTAATCATTAAATATGTGTGTTTTAAATACATAGTTTACATTTGATCTGGATTTGCAAAGAAACAACTGATATTGTTGTGAACATTGCAAATTATCATAATAGTTTTTAAAACTAGTTAAGATATTTTCAGCGTGTTAATACTGATTACAGGTTCAGCGAAAACAATTTTAAGAAAAAAATATACACACAGTGAAATTAATTTAGAAACTATTCAGTATTAATAGATGTATTATAAGAACTATGATCATTTTTAACTTATTGTTAAAGATGAGTGACAATTATTTAATTTTCTTAACGTAATATTTTAATATAAGTCTTATTGGAGTATTTAAAATAAAACACAAAGACAATTATTCACAAATGTTTTATTAGCAAAATCATTTAATTTCTTCTGAATTACGTATTTGTTTGTGAATAGGGGAGTTTTTGTGTAATACCTAACCATTTTATAGGGTAAAAAATTATTTACAGAATACTGAGAAATATCCGTTTATATAATTGTGCAACTTATATTCACCATTCAAAAGAGTTGAATATAGCTTATGTTTAGTTAGTTATTCATTGTTCCACGCCCCTTACACCTAGTAAACTTGCAGGAATTTCTTGTACAAACACTAAGCTTTCAAAATGTCATAATTTGGTAACCTGATAGGTAATTAATGGTATACTGATAGGTTCTATGTCACATGCCTCTATGCCCATGTGGACTGGCGAGTGAAGTCTAAAAAGTTTTGTATGGAAATGCAGGGTAGCGTAGAGATAACATGTTGCCCAGTTCGAATGCTGTGTTCGTTTTTAACGTTCTAAGCATTTTAAATATTGAATAAATTGACGATCATAAACCAATCGAGGTAAACGAATAATTATCAAACAACAAATCGCAGAGTTTGTCACTACACAGAAATAAAAAAACACGTCTATTGATCACATTTACAACTCCAGCAGTCAGGGTTTCCTGACTCCAGATTAAACCATTAAAGTCACATCTAACTGCTCTTGGGAGAGCGACAGTGGAGCGCCTGGCAAAAACTAATAAAACTGTCAGCCAAGAAATAGCACAACTGCGACAGTGGAGCGCCTGACCTTGAGGCGCTCCACTGTCGTACCTCCGCGGGTCCAATGTGACAAGGGTTTTGACAAGGGTTCAAAAACTAAGGGGTCTTGATATCTACGGTGAGAGTGTGTTTAACTTGAAAGCAATAGACATATATTTATTAAAATAAGCATACATGTTATAGTATTTACATAAGATCCGGGTTTGTTAACAAATTTTACACTTCAAATTACTTTAGAAATAAAAAAGCCTTCAGGTATTGAAATTGTAAATATAAGCTACATTGAAATAAGCTGTTATAGTCCGATTCATTGACACGCTTCTAAGTAATAGAAAACGTTATTGTATAAGACGTAAAATCGTGGATTGGTTGGAGTTTGACGTATTCCTAAGTAACTAAGTAATTTTTCGTGGTCCTTTCTATTAAATCAAGGCTAAGCAGGTTGAACCGTCAATAATGTAATCATTTGAACAATAGCCATTAAATAATTCAAATCATTTAAGTAGGAGAAACTATTAGATTTAAGTAGGTAACTAAAAGGAGGTTTGTAAATTAATAATGATTTTATATTTTGTTTGTTTTAGAATATTGTAGCTTACAGACTGAATGTAAATAGTATTTTTTGTTTGAGTTTAAGTATTTTTTTAAATTTTAAGTTTTAAATATTAGTAAGTATAACCCAAATTATTTAGTTTAAATTTAAATGTATATTTATTATTTTAGAATGTTATACAAATTATTAAGTGTTAAAACTAAGAAATACATATTTGTTATTTACAAGCCTATTTGTAGTTATTGACCTTTTTTTGTAACTTCAATTTCTTTGAAACAACTTGCCCAGTAATAAAATTAATATAATTTTGAAAACCCACTGCTTGGCTCTTACGAATTTGTATAAACTATGGTTAATATTTTATAATTAATACTCATGGGTTAAAGGGGTAAGTCATGATCAAATGAAGAGTGTCTACGTGTTCCTTTTACATAAAACTAAAAAGTATACAGTTTATAGTTTTTTTTTAAAGATGACTATAAATACATCATTATTTTAGTCATCCTCGGGAGTTGATGTGGTAAACATGATGTGGCCCACCTCCGAAGACCAAGGTAGATAGTGTGCATGAACAAGGGTAGATATTTTCTATCTGTACGATTATAAGCTTGTTTTAAAACAAGTCTGCAATAGTTTAACCACTATTGCAAGTTTAATTCAAATAAAATTAAATATGATTAAGAAACGTGATTAATAGTTTTGATTGGTCTTTTAGGATAATCCCTACAGAATCAATGTTACACTTACTCCTACAAAATATGCAGTGCACTTAACAAAGTCAATATGATAGTAGCCGTTGTGATATTAGATTGGTAGGTATTTAGAAGGCCCCGCGAGCTGAGCTTGATAGCAGGTAGGAAGCAGGTAGAGTGCCAAGGACAGGTAGTTTTAGGTGCGACACAGGAGCGCCTCCCCACCCCTTTTCGGAGGCGCTCCTGAGTCGCACCCCTAGCGAAAATTATTTATGACAACCCCTTAGCCAGGTAAGAGGCGCTCCTGTGTCGCGGATTCAACTGCTCTTAGTGCTCAATCACGGACTTTTGTCTTTTGGGCCGGAGTCGGTGATTCGGCCACGGACAGCCGGTGGCCGAGCGGTCTAAAGTATCCGAACTTTGAGCCATGGTTCGGCTCAGTCACAATCTGGCCTGGACTAGAAATTTAACCTATAATATATCGTCTAACTTTGTACTGTACTGGTACGCCCCCTTACTCTCTCTGATAAGTTCCCCCCACGGATCAATAGTCATGTGGGTGGAGTACCGTTATGATGAGACCTACTTTCCCAAAAAATAAATAAAGAAAATAAATATTACTTTACATGTTATGCGTTTATCTCTTTGGTACTGTGTTCCCACTATCATATATTAACATGCCTTGTAGTTAATTCGACAACTACTACGTTATGTAGTTACTGCAAGTTACTATCAAATATATAAATATTTTAAAAATACATATAATGAAATATTATTAAGAGGTTAATTTACTTTACATTAAAAATGAAAAATTAAAATTGTCTACTCTAAATACAAAATATGAGACAGTTTAGTCTATTTACTTTAAAACAATATTACAAATATTTTCACAGAGAAACCAACTTAGAATGAACCTATATGCTCAACAATACGTATAGTTTATATTTATATTAATATTGTTATTTTATTACATAAATAGGTTAAATTAAATTTTTCTTTTAGTTTCATTAAATATTCTAGAATCCGTAGAAATAAATGTATTACCTTGAAAAAATAGTTACATTTATTCTTTTCTTTTGGGGTGACAATTAATTCTATTTGCATAAAAATAATTGTAAAGTTTATAGTGATAGAATCGTAAGTAGTTTTAGTAAAATAATTAGTTTTATTTTTTCATTCATAATTTATATTGATAATACTAGGGTATATACTATTATATGATTACATTTTGATGTGAGTTTGTTAGGGTAAGATTTATCATTTCCTATGTATTATCAATAGCTGAAATATGTGTGAATAAACTTTTATTTTACATTATATTTTTACAAAATGTAATTTATCTTATAAAGGTATTTAAACACTAAAACTCGAATGGTAATATAAACGTTTTGTACCGGGTCATTTGACCGGTACAGTTTTGGTTACCTTTTCGCTGTGGGTTGCCAAGCTGCCTGAGTTAACTCGTACGCTGCGATTTGTTTACTTTAGTGGCCGTTTGCTCGGACTCTGTCGTTCCGTGATTCCAGCTCTCGGTCTGTCGGGTTGACCTGTCTACCTCAGCCACTGAACTCTACACCATGTCGGGCTAGAGGCTCATAAACGTAAGTGTTCAATTTTGTTATTTCAAATGTCTAATTACCCTTTTGGTGAAAATATGTTGTTTACATAATAATAATAATAATAATCGGGCTTACTTGTTATTGTATTGCTTATCGGGCTTGTATTGTTAGATTTGTTCTTTGTCTAGATGTTTGTCAAACTAGGTTCAAGCCTATGTGAAGGTTACTATTTTACCATTCCTTTCTTTATTATATTTTGTTTTATTTTCAATGTTAGTTCTAGGCCTATATCATTTTTATTTAGCCTTTTGCAGTTAGAGTTACCGATTTACCATATTTCTGTTCATTGACAATAACCTAGTCTATCTGTTTAGTTTGATTTTCATTTATAACATATTGATTTGCTGTGCCAATAGCCTAGTTTTCAGTTTGTCATTTTCACTTCCCTATACGTAATTCTGTTTTAATTTGTTAAGTATGTAATTTGGTTTAAATCAAATTTTCTAACATAATCTTTGTAACCAAAAATTAATCTTTTAATGTCTTGTTTGCTCCAATCATGTTCTTATTTGTCTTTTCCTGTTTTGTTTTGCAGTATCATGCATCTTTATAATTACTCTTATTAGTTTGTTATGTGTATTATTTTGGTTTTGGCTGTACTTTTTTTAATGTGCTTTGGTTTGGCCTTGCAGTCCAGGGTCCTTAAGTGGGACGTTTTAACCCTAAGTCGTCCGGTCGAAGTTCTACCATCTACACTGCTAGCCTAGCCTGAGGAGCATGTATAGAGCCCAGTTGCAACCCTCCTGCCCTACTTACATCTTTGGATAGGATTCTTCTGTCCTCAGGTCAGTGCGTTCCGTTTTATTCCCGGTGGCTGATCTGGGGGGGGGGGAGTGTTAAAAGTGTTAAGAAAAGAAAAAAATAAAACAAAAGTTGTGCTGATCAATTTAATTAAGTATAGGCATAGGCCTAGGAACTGGCCATGAACTAGAACATTTTGTCTAACACACAGCCATGGGACATATATATATTTATTTATTTTTTTTACACTTTGATGTTAAAACTTTATTGTTATTAATCTTTAAGTAGTTTAATTTATTGTTATAGTTTTTAAAATTTTTATATTTGTTAGGCCCTACGGTTAAACTATGGTATTATTTATTTTTATGTTTAGGCCTACTTATTAAGTTAGTTTGTTTTATTCCGTGAATTGTAGTGTAATGAAGTTAAGTATTGAAACGGTACCGTGCTATATTTTTTTTCTAATTGTTAAATTTGTTTAAATATTCACCAAAAGGGGATTGATTAATACATTTTACTTTTCATTCAGAGCTGCGAAATGATTCCGGCTTACTCCTTGGACTAGGTGGAATCAGAGGATGTGGACTAAATTGCCGGTTATGTGGTGTTATCAAAATTTTCTAAATTTTTCATTGTAAGTTCTTTTTGCTCTTACATTTTTGTATCTCTAGTAATTCTGCAGATAGGAACGTCTCTTATGTATTTTCTTATAGCAACCAATAACACGGTTTGGTTATTATTATAATAATAATACATATAAACAAAAACACACACACATATATATATATATATATATATATATATATATATATATATATATTGATATGTATCAATATGTTTCTGCCTCAAATGATAAACCAATAACTGAAAAGAGTATATACACTCAAACATCACAATCAGAAGACTATAGTCCCTCAAAGAAGTATTTTCGAGAAACTCAATCCTCCTTCTTTAGTTACTTTATATGTTAGAGCCATGTTGAATTAAGATGCACTTTCCTTCCCATATTCACGTACAATATCATAATTGTCCTCTAAAACATTCTTGTGATTTGAAACTCAAGAAAATTATGGCTTAAATAGTAACTAACAATTAAGTTATTTTAAAAGGCTTAATCTGCTGTTGAAAATTATCTAAATTGGTTATTTTTAATTATTAATTGACATATTTAATTATAATCTAATAGAAGAACATATAACCATTGTTATGAATTATTGCTTCGTCCGCACCAGTTAACCAGTCTGAGCTGGCCAAACTAGATTAACCATCAACTGTCGCTCTTTAATCACGGTTGAATCACTACCGTTTTATGACGTAATGAACCTGACACCAATCCATTGCATGACGTTCATGGCTACACCTCCAAACGTAAGCGCTGGGTACTTCAATGGATCGTATACAGAGTAAACTGTAGGGATCATAATCTTTACAATATACATTAATTTTCTTATATCCTATAGGCCTAGTTCATTAATATTAAAAAGATCTTAAAATTAATAAGTTGTGATACATCTTAACACAGTAGTAAAAATTATAGTTATACTGGACTGTAGTGTTCATGTAAATGTTTGTAGGGACAAAATAACATTCTAATTTTGACTAGGGAACAATCTATTTTGGTAGGGGTATAGCTGTAGGTAGGGTATAGACCCACCCGCCCGCCCTTACACCTATAGAGGTATTGACCCACCCGCCCACCCATACACGTACAGTGGTATTGACCCACCCGCTTGAACTTACACTTACAGTGGTATTGGCCCACCCGCCCACCCATATAAGTACAGTGTCATTGGTTACCCTCCGCCCTCCCACACACGTACAGTGGCGATTGCCCATACACCCACCCACACACGTACAGTGGTGATTGCCCATACACCCACCCACACACGTACAGTGGTGATTACCCATTCGCCCTCCCATACACGTACAGTGGCGATTGCCCATACACCCACCCACACACGTACAGAGGTGATTAACAGTGGTGATCGCACTCTACCCTGTTATTGCATTGTAAAAATGTGGAGTATCATATTTGAAAGTACGTTAGTTTTCTAGATTGTGTTGAGTTTTTTGCACTGTAGAGTATAATTTAAGACTCACAGGCATTTCATTTCTATTAATCACCATGCTTATCACATTCAAAAACTGACTTATAATAAATAATAATTAGGCCTATAATTTTACCCACCAAATATTAAATACCTCCTGTTCATATATAAACCAACAGGCTTTACCATGAAAACAAATAATTTTGTAACTGCCTAGACTCTTGACTGAATTGTATGGCCCCAATTGATTTGTTATCAATTTGTTATAGTTTTTAATCTACTCATTTCGGATTTTATTGGATTTTCTTATATTTTTTATACGACTGTTAGGTCTTGTTTAGCTTTGTTTATGTCTGTCACCTACAACATAACCTACTGTTAGAGTGGTTTGGAACATTCTTTAAAAATATAAAACTTATTTACAAAGATTTATTCGATTTTGTAGACTTTACTGTAGACATTTACTGACTTAATAATTTTTAATTATCATCATGCAAATGCATAATTTTATAGTAAATATATTTGTTTTAAATTGTGAATGATAAAAGTGAGTTAGTTAAATTAGATGTATAAACTGTTTGTCATATAATACATGTAAACCATTAAAAAATGTAGTAAAAATAATTTACATATATATATGGTTATTATGATGTATTAGTCTCAGGTTAACATGTTTATTTTTAAAATTACTTGTTATCAGATACATTATTTTCGTAGTTTAAAAAGTTTGAATAATTATACTAATAATACTAAACAATAATCTTTTTTACATTTTCAGTCATTTAATTATGATTTTGCAGAATATAAAATTAAAATGGTGGCTTAGTGGCTGAGGCTTCGGACTGCGGAGGGCAATGACCATGTTTCGAATCCCCAAATGAGCCAACGGTCAGTACTTCACTCGTTGAATAAAGTTAACTAGCCAGTAATGTTGGGTTTTAAAATAAAGAAAGAAAAAATAATAGTTCTAATTACACTAAAAAATAAATAAAATATGTTTAAAAGAATAGTAGCATATTTTATTTGTTTATTTCGTGTGAATTTTAAAACAAATAAATCAAGCTCTGAATAATGATACCTTCAGCTTAGATCTAAACAGTTTTGTTTTAGTATCAAAAAAACCTGTTAACAAAAGAAAGTATAGCAAGCAAATATTTTCTTAATACAACTTCTTTTACCGTCCAACATTTCGTTCAAAGTAAAGGAATAGTGAGTATTAACTGTACAGTAACAAAGTTAACAACTAGTCAAGCTTATATTTTGGGTTATTAAGTCAATATTGAACGAGAATTTGTACATCCAGGTAGAGGCAAACTACTTCCATGATTACATTAAATAAATAAACTTAAATACATAATTAATTACACAATCTGATCAGCTGTAGTTCATGCTTTTAAAATTCATCCTATAAGTCACATACATACATTGAATGTTTTATAGATACATGTCAGTTTTACTAGTAACTATAATGATATTGTGATACTTTCGTTCTTGTTTATTTAAAAAGTTGCCTTTTTTATAAAATTTAACGAGAAATATTAGATAAATTACGTTATTATATTTACTAGATCCTAAATTTAATTTGTGTAAAAGACTTTAAAAAAAGATTTGTTATTTTTATACTATGAGATTTTCAATTAATATTATTTTATTTCTTTAACAATACAAACAAAAATATTATTTACATTTTCTTATTAACTCTACAATCAATATTTTCACGTTCACTTATAATTAAAAACATTTTTCCAAATTATTTTTATTGAAAAATAAAAAAAATAAAATTATGAATACTTACTTGTGTTAAGAAATGTTAATCATACTGTCGACAAGTCATATTTCTTTAAAGTACTTTATTTATAAACGTTTGTTAATCGTCTAACGATAATAAATAAAATAATATATATATATATATATATATATATATATATATATATATATATATATATATATAGGAATAATGTGCATATATTGTTTTTATACACGTTGTCCCATACATTATTATAAGTATTATTGATAAGGTCATTTACATTTAATAAATTATCTTGTGTTGTTTCTTACATATTGCCTATTTATAATGTTCAATGGATATTAATAATATACTCTTTATATGTATGTAATAATTATATTTAGAGTATATTTTAATATAAATAAATGCTTGACCGCATCTTGTGGGTGACAAATTAATGTTCATCTGTATATATATTTTGTTAAAAAGGTAATAATAATAATATTATAAGAACTTGGAATACATTCGGTAATAAGCCGAAAACACAACAAAATATAGAAGGAGGAAAAGGAGTAGATTTATTTAACGACAGTTCGTGAGCTCACTCAAGCATTGGCTCCTTCGTTGGCAGGACACTAAGCTATGGAAACAATGGTCACTGATTTTATTTACAACTGTTTTGACTTAATTTTTATGTAAAGCTTAGTTTTCTAATATTAATTAGATTAATTATAAATCACTCTTTTACATGACATAAAAGTAGTGCCTTACTCATTGTAACAAATCAAAGGCCACATGTTACTGCCAACATTTAAGTTACGAATATTTATTTTTAAGAATAGTTGGAAAATGAAATTGAAAATCCACAAACGAAAGGAATATGTTTGGGTTTAAATTATATTACATACTCAGTACATATTATATAAAAAGTAAAAAATTCCTTTTTAACAATGGCACTATGGCTCGTGAAATGTTCTCTAAATAAATGCATTACATTACTATGTTAATTATTAAATGTATATAATTAAATTATACTCAATATATTCAGTGAATACAATCCATTCGGACTGAAATATGTTTGTTCCATTATGGTTGGATTGAGTTTCCTCTGTATGATAAGTTTTATCTTTTATCTGGTGGGGATGATTGAACCGAGATTTGATTTAGAATCCTGAGGATGAAGTAAGTATTATATTGATTTTCCCTGGGAAGGATATTACACAAATGAGGTATACTAAACGGTTAAGTCACTATAATATTTACTTAATTATGATTATTATGTTGGCTTTCCAACTTTACACTTAATATTATGTTGGCTTGACAATGAATATTAATCCAATATGTTACTACGCTAACTAAGGGACTATAAAGATAGTCCCTTTAGTCTCAAATATACTCAAGAGTGACTGTAGTATATTTGAACTTAATTATGGTGACTCTGATGACGGTAGAGGTAAGTGACTGTAGGTCTATCTATAGTAACTATGATAGTTATGAGATCAATTATATTGACTTAAGAATATATAAACTGACTACGGTGCGTATGGTATTACATTTAGTGACTTTATGAATATTTTGATTACAAAGCTAATTTTGGGGACTGAATGGATAACTATGTTGACTATAAAGCTAAACATGGTCACTCTATGATTAACTTTGTTGAATGTAAACGTAAATGTTTTCGTCTCATCAGGTGTAAATAGGTGAGAGTTTCCTACTGACCATTACACTACAGCGAACTGAGTTGATGTCATATAATTGACTTCATTTTCTTGAAGTAATTATTGACATACAGTTCCATTAGAGTGGATGACGGAGAATAAACTCAACGTTCTTAAACTTACTCCACTACTAAGATCTTCGGACTAATAATTAACCAGTCCATCTCGATTCAATATTATATAATTGGTTTTTCAATCTAATTAATTTTTCGACCCGAAAAATGCACTTTTTTTACTTAACGAAACATAACTTAACTTATCCTAGTCTTCTATATACTCAACAAAAATTCTAAATTTGCATTAAATTAGCGCACGGCCTGCCGGTTGTCACTCCGGTAGGAATACGTGCAAACTTGTTTTTGGTGGCCAGCCAATACTCAACAAAAATTCATAATTTCCATTAAATTCGGGTGCCTGGCCTCCGTGAGGGCCGGCCGGCCTTCATACCGGCAAGGAATATGTGCGAACTTGTTTTTGGTGGCCAGTCATAGCTCCTATTTCGTTGTGCATATGGGCACCATAGGTGATTTGTCGCGAACGTAGTTTTTTTCGTAATATCTAGAGAAATATTGTCATAGACCAAAATAACTTTCAAATTCGTGTTTAGCACAAAAAAGCTACACCAAATTAAAACATAATGAAAAAATCACTAAAAATAACGAAGATAAATCGAAAAATAACATTTTCAAAAATTATGAACTTTTTTTATAGAAAACGTTATTTCCGCGGAATAAAAAGTGTTTTCTCATAAAATATAGACTTGATTCTGCCCACTGGTAATAAAAAAGTCAACATTGACGAGACGTCTAAAAAGCGCATAACGTAACATATAATACATAAAACAATTATTTCTGCATACGAAATATTACTCTACCGTAGCAGTTAAATTAATATAGATGTTTCAATTATTTCAACATTCCTATAACATTAAATCCCATTATATCATAGAGAAAAGCAAAAAGCAAGTATAAGCTTATTAATGTGTGTTGTTATATATAATTTTATGAAGTATACATGAAGTGCCTCCACATGCTTACTCAAGCCTCTCTGTATTAACCAGTAATGAGGTCAGCAGCAAATTCCATCAAGTCTGAAATCTATTGGGATTAATTAAAATTTACTATTAAAAAAGTTCCACGTGCTATGTCTTTATTTATATCAATGTTTCTTGGGTTTGATAACTAACAAAATGTTAACAGTTAAAAATGAAAATTTAATTTACAATAGACAATAACATATATATTCACTGTCTCAAAAAGGTGTCCTGGCTGTTAATTTTTTTTACACTTAATTTAGAGCAAACATTAAAGGGTTTTTTTATTTCATCTTTATTTGAAAAATATATGTCTATTGTGTTTTTTTATAAAACATTAATAACTCAAGAATGGTTTGATCATTACTAAACAGCAAAAAAATATCCACTCCTTAATTCCTTTTAATTCCTTAGCCATTACAAAATGGTGACTATTTCAAATTTTTAACTCAAAATAGCTTTCATGCCAATATTGCTATTTGCAGAAAAACCTATGGTTTTGATCAGAATAGAATAGTTTCCCTAATATTTTTACATTAATTGTGGCCTTGCTAAGTGAAAATCACTTGCCAGCGAGGACTAAAATAAACTGTTACAAACAAAACATAACAAATTCACCTAATAATCTAGGTGAATTTTGATAGATTATAACTTTAAAATTTATATCAAGATACAACTGATTACATACAATTATATTATTATTTATACACATATTTTGTGTAATAATTAGAGTAACATTTACTGTCGACATTCCATGTAATTAATTACTCTAGAAATATCTATTTTGTACGACAAGCCACAATACGATCGATTAAACAGTATTCTATTAATAGTTACAGTTATAATGTAACTATGTTAAAACAATTAATTATGAGTAGTGTATAGTATACTAAATATTTATTAGTGGACTACTATCTCATGGTAGTTTTTACTCATCCACACGCTTAAGCAAAGTCGACTTAAATATCAAATGATTCAGTTATACATGCATGTAATATGCTTACAAGGAGTCATGGATAAGATAGAGGTAGGTTTAGTGCTCTATAATTCAGTTACTTGGAAGGGCTTAGTAACTCCAGGTAGACCTTATCTCAAAAGGGGTGGATTTAAGTTAATACACATAGTTGTGATGGCAGGATTTCTAATATTACTATATAATTTAGCTTAGAACTTGTATAATATTTAAATGGAATTTTAAAACTAATATTAATCTAATTTAAACTCAATAAATTTAACAACTATTTTTCTAATAAAAAAAACGTTTGTTGGAATTGCTGGAGTTTTGTTACATACTAATAAGAATGCAGAAATGTAAGTAGTATTATTGCAACAAAAGGTACGCTCAAAACTAACAATTCACTACCATAACCACATCTTAATCTAACCTAACCAAACTTAACATAAATAAACCTAACATAACCTTTCCAAGCCTAACCAAACCAAACGTAAAATAACTAAACCTCACATAACCTTTCCTAACCTAACATAACCTAACCAAACCTAACATAACCTAAACAAACCTAATATTAATTAATGATACTTTCTAAGGAATAGTCGGCCCTAGTTTGTAACAATTCGCTCATCTACACTCACCACACTCATTCGAAATCAAAATTTGCCCACATCTTGACGTTCGGCGACTTAAGAATGAATAAATAAATAACATAATCTAACTAAAGCAGTGGTAGTGAATTAACGGAAAAGTCCCAATTTTGATATACACTATAATGAAAAAACTAGTATCTGAATTTTTTTTTTTTTTTTTTTTTTTACCTTAAACTATGGTATCTATGTAAATGCACTCTTGGTACTCACTAATTTTAGAACATATAGATTTCCGTTGTAGTTATCAATACTTTTACTCGAAAATGTATTTAGTTTTTTACTTTGGCAGATTCAAAGGTTAATGAAGTAATAGAAATATTGAGTGCTAAAAGGATAACGTACCGTTTATATGCATTATTTTACTAACCCAATGATGTGACATAAATATTTACTAATGTTCCTTATCAGGAAGATACACGATAATATACAGGATAAAAAACTACTGTATGTCTTCTTTTACCATGTGAAGTTAGAGTTACGAAGCCCCCTTTAACATTTAGCCTGGGGAGCACCGACTTAACGGCTTCCAAACCACGGGAGGTTCGAGTTAAAACTGTGATGGTCACATCGGAAATTAAACCCTGACCGGTTGCATGGCAAGCAACCACGTTGGCCCCTTAGGTACGACCGCTCATGTATTTTTTGCAACATTAGCAAGTTTAAAACGAGAATTATTGAGCACTTTGTTTATAATTTATAAATAGAAAAATAAACATATACAATCATACATCATTATATCCCCATATAACAACTCTAGCATTAGTGAACTACTAAATCTGTATGCATTCATAATATTTTGTTTCATCTCTTATCTTCAAGTTCATCAATGACTGTTTACTACACTTATCCATTGTTATTTCTCTTTAATTCTATATAACCCTTTAGATTCGTAGTTCACTAGTTACACCACCCCTCCTCATGTTACACCATCACCAGTTATCACAATATTTACGTGGTAATTACTGTTTACTACACTTATCCATTGTTATTTCTCTTTAACTCTATATACCCCTTTATATTCGTAGTTCCCTAGTTACACCATTACGTTACCACAAGATTAACGTGGTAATTACTGTTTACTACACTTATCTATTGTTATTTCTCTTTAACTCTATATACCCCTTTAATATATAGTATTAACAATGGATAAGTATAGTAAACAGTAATTACCACGTAAATATTGTGGTAACTGGTGATAGTGTAACTAGGAAACTACGAATCTAAAGGGGTATATAGAGTTAAAGAGAAATAACAATCGATAAGTGTAGTAAACAGTAATTACCACGTAAATCTCGTTATAACTGGTGATGATGTAGCACGTGGTAATTACTGTTTACTACACTTATCCATTGTTATTTCTCTTCAATTATATATACCCCTTTAGATTCGTAGTTCCCTTGTTACACCACCCCTCCACATGTTACACCATCACCAGTTACTACAATATTTACGTGGTAATTACTGTTTACTACACTTATTCATTGTTATTTCTCTTCAATTATATATACCCCTTTAGATTCGTAGTTCCCTTGTTACACCACCCCTCCACATGTTACACTATCACCAGTTACTACAATATTTACGTGGTAATTACTGTTTACTACACTTATCCATTGTTATTTCTCTTCAATTATATATACCCCTTTAGATTCGTAGTTCCCTTGTTACACCTTCCCCTCCACTTGTTACACCATCACCAGTTACTACAATGTTTACGTGGTAATTACTGTTTATGAAATGAAATGAAATGAAATGAAATTATCTTTATTCCATCTTAAACAATACACTTTAAGTACAATATAATTTGGTAGGAATAAACTCGACCATCCTACACAGATGCGATGGTCGGCAAATAAAACAAAGAACACTTATCAGTCACTAAGTCCATGACACTGAGAATTGGTGTTCGGCCTCTGTAGTGTTATCATTTACTTATCTACATGTGGACAAATTTATCTTATACTATTCACATTGCATTGAAACAAAACCAAAGAATAATTTCGAGGAAAATTATTGTAAACAATTCTTATCAATATTGATAGGTTTGTAGCTTTCGTTTTATAACCTATTTAACTTTAAATTTTATTAAATCTAAATCTATGTACAACTTTTTACACACTTACAAATGTATTTATATACAAAGAAAATGTTATTGAATTATTTCTGTTAATTGTTTGGTTTCCTCAGAGCTCAACAGCCATTTTTTAACATGAAAATTAGATGTTTTAATAGATTTGCAATTTTTAACTTCAATTGGCAACATATTGTAACATTTTGGGCCCAAAAAAACAAACGATTTTCTAAAACAGGTTTTATTCACTTTTGGCCTTTTAACTATTTTATTTTTTGTATTCCGCGTCATGTATGGATGATTATATAGTTGTTCGTTCCATTGTTTCCACTTCTTTTGAAAAATATTTGTAGCACTTTAAACAGAAATAAATGTTGAAGCGGTAAAATATTCAGCTTTTGGTAAAGCGGAAAAGATGATTCTCTCTTGTTCTTAAATAATATTATACGCAAAAAATGGTTTTGAGTTGCTCTGAGTTTTTCCATTGAATTTTTATAAGCTCCTCCCCAGCAGTGAATACCATATTGCAACCTAGAATTTATAAGAGCAAAGTATAATGTCCGTAATAGATCTTGGTTACATTTATTCCTCAAATAGTAAAATTTCCTAATTTGATGCTTTAAGGAGCCTTGTAAATACTCAATATGTTTTTTCCATGACATTTTACTATCTAAAAATACACCTAGGTATTTAAAATGATTCACTACCTCAATTTTCTCACAGTTACATATGTTCGTTTCATTACAATAAAACTACACTACACCACTTTACTACACTTATCCATTGTTATTTCTCTTTAACTATATATCCCCCTTTAGATTCGTAGTTCCCTTGTTACACCTTCCCCTCCACTTGTTACACCATCACCAGTTATCACAATATTTACGTGGTAATTACTGTTTACTACACCTATCCATTGTTATTTCTCTTCAATTATATATACCCCTTTAGATTCGTAGTTCCCTTGTTGCACCTTCCCCTCCACTTATTACACCATCACCAGTTACTACAATATTTACGTGGTAATTACTGTTTACTACACTTATCCATTGTTATTTCTCTTTAATTCTATATACCCCTTTAGATTCGTAATTCCCTTGTTACACCTTTCTCTCCACTTGTTACACCATCACCATTTATCACAATATTTACGTGGTAATTACTGTTTACTACACTTATACATTGTTATTTCTCTTTAACTCTATATAACCCCTTTAGATTCGTAGTTCCCTAGTTACACCATCACCAGTTACTACAATATTTACGTGGTAATTACTGTTTCGTGATATTTGCTATGTCTGAACGTAATCTGCCATCATTGACTGCTAGACATAACCATGTTATGCAAACTGGCATATCTGTTGTGTCATATTGCCTATTACAAGATGACGTCATAGAACATAATGATGACTACATATTAATGGCATATAACATTCACACATGGAACGCTACATTACAGTAAAGTTAATCGGGCCATAATAATCTGCAGATAGGCGTATTTTTGTAATCCAGGCTAGGGATAGTGTTGTGAAGATTGTAGGGTATACGTTCTATGCTATGTCTTCATACATCATCATGGTGTCCACTTAATGGTTCCCATCAACGTGAGCACTACTGGAGAAGTCTAGAGTGTGCATGTGAAGAGGTAGTAGGACTGTATGTTGTTTAAGGAAAGAAACTGTGAGTAAAGCTAGTAACTTAGCTGAAAATCAGCACAATACTACGTGATTTAGATTTCTTATAAAGCTGCAAATCTGTGATTTTACCAGACTATTGCGTTATTAATAAATTGCTTTTTCTAATGAGCTGTGGACCTTATTAGTAACAATGACTCACTCGTTCATCTACACTTATCACACTCATTCACGCCTCATAATCCCTCCCCCCAATATCTACAATTTGTTTCTTGTAATGAATACACATAATACAAACATTAAATCAGAGCTAGGGACTGTATTAGCTAGAATGTATGACGTCAGATGTCACCACGTTTTACACATTCATTCATAATCCTGGAATAAGAGGAAATCATAGACAGAAATGTTAACTTTACATTCATGTACTGACCACAAAGTAATGACTGTCCTAAAGACATTTAATCCGAGCCAGGGAGTATAATAAGTTAGAATGTATGATGTCAGATGTCGCCACGTTTTACACATTCATTCATACTCCTGGTATAGGAGGAAGTCATAGACAGAAATGTTAACTTTACATTCATGTACTGGCCACAAAATAATGACTGTCCTAAAGACAGTTAATCCGAGCCTGGGACTATAATAAGTTAGAATGTATGATGTCAGATGTCGCCACGTTTTACACATTCATTCATACTCCTGGAATAGGAGGAAGTCATAGACAGAAATGTTAACTTTACATTCATGTACTGGCCACAAAGTAATGACTGTCCTAAAGACATTAAATCCAAGCCAGGGACTGTAATTAGATAGAATGTATGACGTCAGATGTCATCACGTGTTACACATTCATTCTATTACTGGGATCGGAGGAAGCCATGGGTGGGAATGTCAACTTTATATTCATGTATGGCCTACTGTCCTGAAATTTAAGCACCACTGAGGTTTACAAATATTTCGCGCAATTACTGTTTACTTAGAGCACTCATGCACGTACAGATAATTACTTCCAATTATAGTTTTCATATACGTTTTACTGTTTAATTAAATACAAAAGAAGTATCATAATTCGTATTTAAGTATCGAGTATTTATTAATATTTAAATCTTATTTAATTTTAAAAGGGATTAAACTGGGAACTCTATAAATACTACTTATTGAATTTAACTAAATAAAATAAGTACAGATAAACAATAATTTGGTAACATATTGAAAGTGTCATGTTCGACTAATATCTTTACTGTTATTATATTTCAGTTTTTTTTTTTTTTTTTTTTTTTTTTTTTAATTTGACTTACAAATATTGATTGTTATACTTTGAACATAACAAAATTAACGTATTCAAATTAACTTAATATTATATTTACTTAAACTACCCATTATTAGTGAAATTTTTTTAATTTGAAAATGTAAATATTCAATAAATTTAAGACCATTATGTTTATGGTTTTATCACTAACGAAATGTCAGATATAATTTTGAATAATAAATAAGTTGTTATAAACATATTTAAAGAGCATAGTCGGAGAAAAATTTGTTAAAAATACTGCTTTAACTGTTAAGCATTTGGACGGTCAGGTTTCAGATCTAGGTAACAAATGTTTCAGCTAATTGCTTTTCTAATTACGATAAATTTGAAGAAACTTTGTAGTGTAACACGACGTATTTACATGAACTATAAGATAACAAGTATTTCACAAGTATTTATAATTCGTATCTTGTTGATACTTAATATTTAGTAACTTAATACATAGTAAATTATTATTTAACTTCATATTTGAAAATACTACTTTAAAAATACTTACCACAAAACTTTACACTATGGAAATGCATAATTATGTTATAACATTTCGTCTTTCGTTTTGTGTACTATAGCAATGAAATATATATTTATATTGTTATTTATGAATGATATATTACTTTATTAAACAATTTCACATAATTTTTTTTAGTTCAAACTAAGCTGCTGGGTTTCAAATTATGTACTACAAATGTGTAATATTCAACAGACACAACTCGGAACCAACGGGCTAAGTTTTATCTATTGTATGAATAACATATTCCTGACATTACTTGGATGTTACACTTGCAAATTTTACTTGAAAATAATGCAAAATTTATTCATCATTGTTAATATATTCATAAGCTTAAGTCAACTATTAACAATTTGATTGGAAAAATGACTCAAATCGTTCTGTAAATTATTAAACATTCTGTTCCAAGAACTACACTTATTTAAACTAGAAAAAACATACAAGAAGACTTAAATAATTGTACATATTTTTCTTTAATATTAGTGATTTTAAAATATTACAACACAAATCTATGGTAAGTTTAACGCATCAATTAGAATGATGATGTATTAATAGTATCATTATAGATTACAATTAATTTAGATTTATAGATTTACTCAACCTGTTCCAATATATTTAAAGTAGAATATTAGTGTAAATAACTGGACGAATATTTTTAATATATAATTAAATACATATTCTGCACTACAAACCATAAAATATATGAAAAAATTCTAAACGTAATGACAAGGGTAATAAAGATTTAAATTACGACGTTCGTTGTACATTTGCTATATTTTAAATATTGTCTTTAAAAAAATACGCAAACCTAACTATAGTGGCCATATAATGAGTAAGTATAACAAAATCTATGACATTACAATATTTTAATATCATTACTGTGACTAATTTATAGATAACCTAACTTTAAATGTTCTTATATTATGTCGAATATATGAAGCGTTATAATATTTAATAAGAGGTTATACAGTACAGATTATTACTATCATATACTTTAGGATTTCATTCCAACTATGATAACTATATGTTCTTCTACAAAATAGTTAACAGCTAAACAACATTTTAATAATATTCAATAAATAAAAAAAAGGTTTTTTTCTTTAAATAATTATAGTTTTAGTCCTCGATGATTACTTGATATTCTTCTATTTACTTTTATCTTTTTTATTTTTTAAAGATTTGTTTAGTGTTGATGATCTGTATTTTTTTCAATTATAAACCTTACAAAATTTTTTAATTTATTTCGGATTGTTTATAATTATTTATAGCACAAGTGAATAAATGAGTATTGTGTGAATATATGGATTGTTTATGAATGTTTATCTCTGTAAAAGTTATTTTTTGTAAAAAGGTATTTTTTTGTCGAGCTTATTCAAGTTTTAATTTTTCTTTACGTATTCTATATATATTACTCTTTATTTATCTTTAATTATATAACCACCCCAAAAATATCCACTGACTACGTTTAGTGGCAAAATTGTCATACCAAACATTTTGCATTTTATATATTTTGAGAATAATCTTATGTTTCCATTTTAGTAACTGCTATTGAGTATTTTTTATGTAATGTTTATTATCAATTTGTATTTATTTAATTGACTCATTACAAGTCCAATATATAGCGTAATTTTTTCTACGATCGTATATTCTTTTATTTATTTCTAATTGAACCGAAATATTTTAAATAATAAATATATTTAATTGTAAATAACGTTAAGCAATAAAGTACAAAACTAATGGATCAAAAGTCCAGAGTATTAGATTGTTTTAAATTTAATTTGTGTTTTTATAGGTGAACATAATATCTAAATGAGAGCACAATTAGTTAAGAGTTGCATGGCGAGAAACACTACACACATTTACAGTATATTAGTCTTGGTGCAGTAATTTAAAAGATTCAACTTAACCTTCAAGCAAATTAACTATAAAAAAGCGAAGTTTTCCACAAAATTTGACAGTTTTAATTAATTTTTAGAGTTACATTAATTTTAGGTTATGTTATTATTTACATAATGCAGTTTACAAAATGTGACTAATTACACAACAAACCTTTGGTTTCAGCTAAAAAACATAGGACTGTAATAGAAATGATTTAACGCAAATCGAAGCTACATAAACGAAAAAACCGAAAAGCTTCAATAACAACGTTTTGTCCTGTAACGATCCACTTCACCCCTATCACCCAAATAAGATTTACTGGATATGTTCTCTACTCACTGCGAATTATATCTTTCCCTTGTTTTTCAAAACGTTTAAAGTCCCCGCCACGCTTTGTGTAATGATTTCACAAAACCTCTCTTTCGATATGTTCATAATACATTTTCCGGCCTGGACTAGAAGTATTTGTCAGTAATGTTCACCTTGTATTTTATTGGTTCACCCTCTTTCTCTGTCTGATAAGTTCGTCACATAAATCAATAATCTACGGAGAATTGATAGAGTAAGGTTAAGAAGGATATCGAGCCCTCGTTAAAAAATATTTATCTTAAATGCTACCCTTTCTGTTATATCAAACTAACGTATGATTACTAGTTTAGTTAGTGAGGGGAATAGTAAAAAGAGTCAAATAAACAACTTTCCTAGCGTAAAATGTTATATATTATTCCCAGCATTAATTCCAATTACTAAATGATGGGTATCGTGCGTATTTAAGTAATAAAGAATAGACTATTGAATATTGGAATGGCTGAGTATAGAATATAGATATATATCAAGCAAAAATCGCTCAAAGGAATGTAAAAATAACATAGATAAACGTCTGTAGTAAAATCAACGATACAGCGTTGTGATAATAAAAGATCTAAGAGTTTATGGTAGGCCAAAGCCATTTGACAACATAAAATTATCAAACTTCTAAGTTTCCTTTAATGAAGACACCTCGTTGAAGTTGGTCTTGAGATGGAACACCTGTTGCCTCGGAGCAGCCTCAATAAAAATTCATTTTGCTGTTTGTTAAATATCCAATACAACTAGAATTTTCTTCAGTATTTAGAGTTGTTTAAAGATAGTAATATTTTGATCATATTAAATTTTATTTACAACAGTGATCACAATTTAGGGGTTCTCATCTTATTCTATTAGTACACCACTAGTATATGTAAAACATGAAACGTTAAATTTCTCGTTCATCCTTTGAGGTATTCTAAAAATAATGTTGATATGAAATATACCTTTTAGAACATTCTAGAACAAATGTGCCAAGCAGTGCATTAACATTTTTTTTAACAATGACCTTTTTATTGTAATTGTTACATTTAAATTTTTCGAAAAACATTAATAGAATATACTTAATTAAAGACTGAAGATAAAGATAATGCACTGTTTTTAAATGACAATATTACTTACGATTAATTTGTTCTCATTACTGTTTGCCAGATAGCCGCTTCATTGGAACACTTCAAAAATAAAAAGTAATACACTATGTAACAGGTCCACCAAATTGACGATTAAATTAAATAAAATATAAATTAGTTTAATGAAGAAATAGATACATTTAATTGAAACAAATACCGAACATTCAAATAATATTCGGAAATCATTGTATCTTAATAGCCAACAAGTATAGAGAATAGGATAGGCATATTTATTCCATGGTAGTCTTCCGAGACACATGAGTAAACAAAATTCCAAACATTTCAGCGGAAACAGATAAGGCAGACCTGTTCAGTCTGGTGTCGTCTGGGACGAGTCGATCTAAAGGGGTGTCAGTGTAACACAATGTGACGGTCGAGTCCAATGTAAATGAAGGATATTGTTAGTTGACAAAAGGACTACTAGAGGCAGCACCAAACAGAGCAAAAAGCACATGGAGAGACCGGAAGTTAGCCTCGAACCCAAAATTATAGCCTCTAACGGACAGAGACAGAGGATTCAAGCCACTCCAGCCAGCCTCGTTCACTTCAACTCAGACTGATGTAGGAAGAACATCTCCGTTGTTACCGCGGGTGGCCGCTTGACTCCAAACCCGAATAATTAATATAAAATGTTGTGACCGTACATATTATAAAATACCGATAAACTATTTAGAAAAGTTATTCAATATCAAGTTTAGATCTGTCATTATAACTGTTGTGCGATACGTAATTAAAACATAGTCACAATGAAGAAAGCCGACCACGAGGAGCAACAGACAAAGAGAAACTTAAAGATAAGTTCTAGTTTGTAAATAAGTTAATCATGTTTATAGAAATCAGTAAAAGGTAATTAAATTCATTTTTGTAATATTGAAATTCAAATATAAATATAAAGTAAAAGAATGTAATAAATTGACTTTTTAAATCTAGAGTCTTAAATATTGTAATTTACAGCCTCACCGATTTACCCATAAAAAACGACCCTGAGATATTATAAATAAAATTAATTTGAATAATATTTTATCAAATTAATAAAAAACTAATCTAATGTAACTCAAGCAGGAGAAGGAGGTAACAGTTTGGCACCAACCACGTGGAGCAGTAAAGTGTAAAAAAAAATGTTAAATATTTTTAAAGATAATTTTGTTTGAAACTTTTGAATTTTATTTTGAATTTTATTTTATTGAATTATTTTATTGAATTTTTGAAATTGAAAACTTTTGCATGTTTGAACTTATTGAATTCCAGTAAGCTAATCATGTCTAAAATAAATAATAGTCAAATCACTGAATATGACTCAGATGACTCAGACACTTTATTAAGTATAATTAAAGAAAAAGAACTGGATCAAAATAATAAACATAATATGGATAGGCCAAGTTCAAACATGGATAATACATTATCTAATATAATGGAGTTGTTATCAAAAATGAATACTAACTTTGATACTAAACTTGATAAGATTAATGTAAGGCTAGATGAAACAGATGTTAAACTTAAGGAGATGAATGATATCATTGTAAAAATAAATGCTGAAACTAATATGAGATTTAATGAACTCATAAAAGACTTCAATGATAGGACAGGTCAGTTTGAAAATAACTTTGTCAAGCGAATAGAAAAAGTAAAAATAGACTTCAATAAAGAAATTGAAATAAAGGAAAACAGTATTATGAATGAAGTAAATAATAAAGATAGGGAACAGACTGTCAAAATAAATTATGTTGAGGACAGACTAAGTAAAGTAAATAGAACACTGTTAGACAAATACATAGAATTAAATGTAAAACTAACTGAGGTATTCAATGAGTTAGATAATCAAATGAGTAGAGTCAATGATAGAGTAGAAGAACGAATAGGACATTTACACACAATGATAGATGAAAAAATAGAAAAAGCCTTAACACTTTGTAACACTGACTTTGAGTGTAAAATAGATGACTTTAAATGTCTTGTTAATGAAAAACTAAAAATAATCAGTAACAGACCAGATACAATGCAAATAAATAGAGAAACACCAGTAGTAAGGGCTTATAGTAATAAAACCAATACAAACAATACAAGCACAGTAGATAGGTCACCAAATAAAGTTCTTGATGACAGAAGTAAAACAACACAGAACACTACAACTAACAAAACAATATCTAGTACTAGTGCAGAATTATACTTAGTTGATTTTTACCCAGACTCTAACAAATGCCACCCGAAGACATTTATCAAATTTGCAAAAAAATTTGTAGACTTATCAGAAGATCAGTGGGATTTTCAAATATTATTTATTATGAAACATTTAAAAGGGGAATCAAGTGTATGGATCAGAAACAGACTACACAAATGGAATAACTTCTTTGAGTTTGAAATAGATTTCAGAAACAAATACTGGAGAATAGATAAACAAAAAGATTTTAAAAGTAAATTAATGGGGGGTGGAAACTATGATTTAAATAAAGATGACATTGTTAATTACGTAATGGAGTACTATAATATCTCATGCTTTTTAGACTACAAGTTAAATATGGATACTTTTCTTAGTTTCAATTCAAGACATCTTCCAATAGGTATTAGTGAATCAGTAGCAACCGCTAATAACATACAAAATGGAGACGACTTAGAAACTTATTTAAAGCAATTAAATAATATAAGAAAAACTCATTTTGAATCTAATGACAGGTCACCTAGAAGACAGTATGATTATAATAACGGACAAACAAATACTAAAACACATACTAATGAGAATTCAATCAATAACAATCACAGTGCGGTAAGAGAAAACAGAGAAATTTCTAGACATAGGGATAACAACATTGATAGACGAGGACGTGGTCGAGGTAATTTCAGAGGAACATACAGAGGTTCTAATAGCGGACAAAACAACAACTATCACTATAGTAGGGAAGACGTGAGAAACGAATGACAATTACAGCAGAACACAAACACACATAGGGAAAATAATCACTATTCATGCAATGTAGGACAGATAAGAGAAAAACCAATATTTTTGAATCATGAATTAGTAGGAGACAGCCAGTTAAGCAGATTTGCACAAAATATATTAAACAAAACACCTGTGTTTGTGTCAAACAAAAGAAGAATAGGACTTTGTGTCAGTGGACAAAACAGTCCTGAACTAAGAAATGAACTTAAACTAAATAAAGACAATCTTAATGACAAACTTATAATCATGATAGGAACTAATGATTTCTTGCAGGAAGTACCAGTAAAATATGTAATAAATGAATACAAAACCATGATTATAGAACTATCTAGTTGGAATAAAAATTTAATCTTATTAACGTTACCGCCAATTCCAAAACTAGCAAGACATGATCCCTTTCATTTCCATAAACTAAACGTATTTAATGACTTCATAAACTCTCTAAATAATGACAATAACATTAGAGTGGTAAATATATCCAATGCATTTATGGATCTAGATTATAAAAACAGATGTAATATAGATTTATTTGAAAAAGAAATTTTCTCAAGAGGCATTAAAAAAACCTGATATTATTCATGTCAATAAGAAAGGATTTTCTATAATTCAGCAAATAATAAATGATTTTATTAAACCAATGCAGTCAGACAAAGAAAATAAAGTTAAGGTTAACACTAATGAAATATTTTTACACGAAGATTTAAATAATGAACTAACTAACGAAGACAACTTTCATGAAATGCCAATCAAAGGGTTAACTCACTTTTTGCCAGAAATAAATGTAAAAATAGGACGTAAAGAATATAGATGCATAGTCGATTCAGGTTCGGAGGCCAGTATTATCAGTTAAGATATATATATAAAGAATAATGTAGATTATAAAATACCACAACTGCCAGTAAGTAATTTACAGATTATAGGAGTCACTGGTGTAAGATCAAAGAAAATAAATTATCAAGCACAGATAGATTTTGAAATAAATAATCAAATAATTCCAATGACATGCTTAGTAGTAAAGGAAATCCAGGCAGGAATTATTTTAGGATGCGACTGTTTTATAGAAAAACTAGCTAAAATAGACTTTGAAAAGAAATGCTTAGAGGTTAATGTAGACAACAAAAAGTTAATAATACCATTTGTCCCTAGAAACAAACTAAGTATGGTAAATGGATTAAGGGTAATACAGGTAGGACACATTACATGTCATGAAAATGAGCAAGAATTGAATAACATAACTGATGAATTGATGAATATGCTAGATAATAATCAACATGTAAAGCCACATAACCTAACACCAACTAAGGACTTACATAAGGGTTTAAATATAAATAGTGACATAACAGTAACAAAAATAAATAAAGTCAATATAGATTACCAAGGCAACTAAAATCAAATAAAAGGTTTAGAATTATTAAATAATGAAAATAATTTTGAAAAACAAATAGATATGAAACTACAAGAGATAATTAATGAAACCAACTTTCAAAATAAAGAACAAATAGAAATACTAAAAAAGGTCTTAATAAAAAATAAACTAGTGTTTTCGGACAATCCCGTTTGTATAAAAAACTAAGTTGCAAAACTGACTGTTAAAAGAAAAATACCTAAAGATGTCATAATAATAAACACATGGTAGTTGAAACAGTGTAACATTAATGATAGTATGAGATATGTGAAGAAGTAAGATGTATAACAGATTTGAATGTAACATTGATAATAATATGATAGTTATGTTAGACTAAGATGATGTAAGGAGATTTCTTGTAATACTTTGTTATTATAACTTGTTTATGTTTAAATTGATGTGACTCAATGATATACATTATATGTATTATTTTGTACTAATGTAATTCATAATCATTTTAAGAATTTTGTAAAAGGTAATGAGCCAGTGATCAATAGTAGTACAATTCGGCCCTAATCACACCCAGCCACATTCAAAATTCAAAATTAATCAACGCAAGTACACTATTCATCACAAAATGGCATGGATTTTCAGTTTAAGGTGTTAGTTAGCCTTGGCAATTGAGCCTAAAGACGTAGCTTAAAGTGACCTGTAGCATGACTAGCCTCATTACTAGAGTCATGTTACAGACACCAATAGATTAATAATTTAAAAAATACACTGAAAGAGTAAACCAAGATATTGTAAACATGTGATTACAACTTTTGATAGTAATTATTGTAATTGTCATTAATGCAAAGAATAGTGATGGAAATCACAAATAAACAGGAGTAAAATGTAATTGCAAATATAATTCATTATTGCAGTACTTTCAATGTAATGATTTATGGAAAACTTTGTAAATATAATAATGATAATTGATGTTAAATATGTCAACTTGAAATATGCCAAAGCAGCATCAATAAGTATAGATAAATGAAACTCTACTCACAAGCCATGTCTATGTATACATAAATGAGTACAGGGAAGATAAATGATGATTAATCATGAATATGTTCAAGCGTTTTGTAAATAATTTTTCACCACATTTTATTGTATATTGAATTAAAACCATTGTTATAACTAATAACCAATAATTAAATCATGTTGTATGTACTATTTAATAGAAAAGGTAATCAAAGTGATATGTTCAGGTAAGATGGTCTTGCCCTGAAACCAATTTACAATTGCTGTATGGACACTCAGTGACACTAATGATACCGTGTGGACACTCTAGGAAGTGACAGTGTAAGCAACCATAAGGTAACAGATGAACAGCTACTTTAATGTGAATCACTACAAGAGAAAGTAAGTGATCAAATTAAACAATATTTTATGGAAACATTATTTTTCAGAAAACTTAAAACTCAATAGTAAGAGTGAACTATGAACTAATTATTTTATACATTGCCATAAAAAGTGTTAGTATGACAAGCTAAGTGGTACATAACAATGATCACTTGACTGTTTTGACTTCATTAATAAGAAATAAGAAACTTGATCAAGAATAATAAATGTTTGAACTTTGATCATTTTTAAATTGGTTGCTACCAGCAATTCATGTTTTTATATGAAATATTTTTAGTAAAATAATTTTATATTTCACCATTGATTAATGGAAAACATGTATATACATTCTGTCGAATCATAATCATGAATGACAGAATAACTTAAATAACTTTACAATTAAAAAGTTTTGATGTAAATAAAACAAAGTATTTACTATTTTATAATCACTTGTCAGAATAATGATAATACTATTTGAAGATGTTAAATAATGTTTTTAATCTTGTGAATATTTTTAAACTGTATTTAAATGAAATTTTATTTGTGTATGATTTGAAATAATGTTGTTATTATTAAGTCAATTGTACTCCATAAATGATGAAATAATGGTATGAATAACATATAAATGTCCAACCACTAATGATGCAAAATTACAATTGTACTTGAACAACTCTCGTACATTTTTTATCAGTATTCAATATTTGATTAAGAATTGAAATAATAATGTAAATTTCTTGAATTTATTGAAACATATTTATAACTAACTACAAGATAATTAATATTAATGACAACTTGCATTAATGACAAAGAATCATTAAAGATGTTTTGTTACAAATTAATAACAAATAATTTCAATTGTTTTTATATAGATGAAACTTAATAATGTAATTAATTATATTTAGTGATGAGTGATTTACATGAATTGATGGTTTATAAAAAAAAATCATGAATTGTTGCTTACATGATTTGTTGAATGGGATTTAGAATTGTATTGTTTATTAATATATAGATTTAGTCCATTCTAGATATAGTTAATATTGTAAAACTAAAACTTATCTGAACAGTAACCGACAATTTAGGTGGAACATGTTAAAATTTAGATTTTTTGACTCGCGCTAACCACACATCGCAAAAAATCGGGGGGTACTGTAACAAGTCCACCAAATTGACGATTAAATTAATTAAATTAAATAAAATATAAATTAGTTTAATGAAGAAATAGATACATTTAATTAAAACAAATACCGAACATTCAAATAATATTCGGAAATCATTGTAACTTAGTAGCCAACAAGTATAGAGAATTGGGTAGGCATATTTATTCCATGGCAGTCTTCCGAGACACATGAGTAAACAAAATTCCAAACATTTCAGCGGAAACAGATAAGGCAGACCTGTTCAGTCTGGTGTCATCTGGGACGAGTCGATCTAAAGGGGTGTCAGTGTAACACAATGTGACGGTCGAGTCCAATGTAAATGAAGGATATTGTTAGTTGACAAAAGGACCACTAGAGGCAGCACCAAACAGAGAAAAAAGCACATGGCGTGACCGGAAGTTAGCCTCGAACCCAAAATTATAGCCTCTAACGGACAGAGACAGAGGATTCAAGCCACTCCAGCCAGCCTCGTTCACTTCAACTCAGACTGATGTAGGAAGAACATCTCCGTTGTTACCGCGGGTGGCCGCTTAACTCCAAACCCGAATAATTAATATAAAATGTTGTGACCGTACATACTATAAAATACCGATAAACTATTTAGAAAAGTTATTCAATATCAAGTTTAGATCTGTCATTATAACTGTTGTGCGATACGTAATTAAAACATAGTCAAAATGAAGAAAGCCGACCACGAGGAGCAACAGACAAAGAGAAACTTAAAGATAAGTACTAGTTTGTAAATAAGTTAATCATGTTTATAGAAATCAGTAAAAAGTAATTAAATTCATTTTTGTAATATTGAAATTCAAATATAAATATAAAGTAAAAGAATGTAATAAATTGACTTTTGAAATCTAGAGTCTTAAATATTGTAATTTACAGCCTCGCCGATTTACCCATAAAAAGTGACCCTGAGATATTATAAATAAAATTAATTTGAATAATATTTTATCAAATTAATAAAAAACTAATCTAATTTAACTCAAGCAAGAGAAGGAGGTAAGAACTAAGAACAGGCGTTTCATCACTAGGCGTCTCAACAAATAGCCTATATTAAGAATAATTAAAATTGTACATTTAAATTATTGAATATAATTTAGTTGCGCGAAAGAATGCCACATTTATTAAAATGATCTTAAACATAAACAACGTCTAAAAAGGGTTCTCAGTAAGCAAGCTAGTCGTTTGATATTAATTATCACCGGTATAATTTGATTTATATATTAAGTTTTTATTTTATGTTCAGTAAAACTGCATGTGTACAGCTGGGTGGGTAGGCTAGTCCCAATGTACGTGCAAGGTTGGGTAGATGGGACAATACCTCTGAACGTGTACGGGTGTGTTAGTGGGTAAGTAAATACCGATGTACGTGTATGGGTGGTAGGGTCGGTGTGCACGTACGTCTTGATTATTATATAACCTAATTATATACAAGGAAGTTGTGGGAGTAGCTGATATATTTTGATTGGATAAACATTTACATTTAGAAACTAAAAATAAATATAGTAATTATGGAATATTATAAGGTAACTGCAGTCTTGGTACCTCTCACTTCCACCACTCTTTGCATCTATCCCGCAACGTTGTTCTCAGCAGGTCACAGTTGAAGTCGATTAACTATGATTATTTTATCGTTAAGTGGCAGCCAACTGATTAAAATAAAAATAACATAAAACAGAATCAAGAGTTTCATTTTTATTTTACATCATACACTCCCCTTTTGTAAAAGCTGTCTTTTATAAAAAAGTATATTTGAAATAAATAGCACAGATTTAAGAATGATTAAATTTGCTGTCTACGATTATTTTAAACATTTTGACTTGACATACTTACTTGACTTATTTCCTTTGATTCCTAGAGGTAGCGCAAGTTTTAATACGGGCTAGAGGTAGCGGAGGTTTTAATCCGGGCTAGAGGTAGCGGAGGTTTTAATCCGGGCTAGAGGTAGCGCAGGTTTTAATACGGGCTAGAGGAAGCGGAGGTTTTAATCCGGGCTAGAGGTAGCGGAGGTTTTAATCCGGGCTAGAGGTAGTGGAGGTTTTAATCTGGGCTAGAGGTAGCGCAAGTTTTAATCCGGGCCAGAGGTAGCACTGGTTTTAATCCAGGCTTGAGGTAGCGGAGGTTTTAATCCGGGCTAGAGGTAGCGCAAGTTTTAATCCGGGCCAGAGGTAGCACTGGTTTTAATACGGGCTAGAGGTAGCGGAGGTTTTAATCCGGGCTAGAGGTAGCGCAAGTTTTAATCCGGGCTAGAGGTAGCGCAAGTTTTAATCCGGGCCATACGTAGCACTGGTTTTAATACGGGCTAGAGGTAGCGGAGGTTTTAATCCGGGCTAGAGGTAGCGCAAGTTTTAATCCGGGCTAGAGGTAGCGCAAGTTTTAATCCGGGCCAGAGGTAGCACTGGTTTTAATACGGGCTAGAGGTAGCGGAGGTTTTAATCCGGGCTAGAGGTAGCGCAAGTTTTAATCCGGGCTAGAGGTAGCGCAAGTTTTAATCCGGGCCAAAGGTAGCACTGGTTTTAATCCAGGCTAGAGGTAGCGGAGGTTTTAATCCGGGCTAGAGGTAGCGCAAGTTTTAATCCGGGCTAGAGGTAGCGCAAGTTTTAATCCGGGCCAGAGGTAGCACTGGTTTTAATACGGGCTAGAGGTAGCGGAGGTTTTAATCCGGGCTAGAGGTAGCGCAAGTTTTAATCCGGGCTAGAGGTAGCGCAAGTTTTAATCCGGGCCAGAGGTAGCACTGGTTTTAATCCAGGCTAGAGGTAGCGGTGGTTTTAATCCAGGCTAGAGGTAGCGGAGGTTTTAATCCGGGCTAGAGGTAGCGCAGGTTTGAATCCGGGCTAGAGGTAGCGCAAGTTTTAATCCGGGCCAGAGGTAGCACTGGTTTTAATACGGGCTAGAGGTAGCGGAGGTTTTAATCCGGGCTAGAGGTAGCGCAAGTTTTAATCCGGGCCAGAGGTAGCACTGGTTTTAATCCAGGCTAGAGGTAGCGCAAGTTTAATCCGGGCTAGAGGTAGCGCAAGTTTTAATCCGGGCTAGAGGTAGCACAAGTTTTAATCCGGGCCAGAGGTAGCACTGGTTTTAATCCAGGCTAGAGGTAGCGCAGGTTTGAATCTGGGCTAGTGGTAGCGCGGTTTTTAATCCGGGCTAGAGGTAGCGCAGGTTTGAATCCAGGCTAGAGGTAGCGCAGGTTTGAATCCGGGCTAGAGGTAGCGCAGGTTTGAATCCGGGCTAAAGGTAGCGCGGTTTTGAATCCGATCTATACTGGAAGTATTTATCAAATTTTGTTTTTTTATTTTTTTAAAAATAGGTTTATTGCTTAAAACAATATATAATTGTATGGCAATCGTCATAGTTAATTGCCATTCGTTACCGATTACTGAATGCTCGTTACTTAATAGACAAAGATAATGAATGTTACATGGACTCTAAACGCCACACTAACTGTCATAATCATGTCATATTTAGATTGGATAACTCTAGATGACGTTATGAATAAAAACTCGAAATTTGATACATTAGCCTACATAAAAAAAATCATTACTACAATAAAAATACTCAAAATGGTAAATATTCAGTAGAAGTTTTTACTCTTTTGATAGTAGAAACGTTTTTTTAAAAACCTCTGTAGAAAATATTTGTATTTTTTAAATGTATTTTTCATATTTAAAAAATAAATATTGATTTTAACATGAGTAAACTTGTTATTAACCGTGCCAATATGACCCATACGATTGACTTCATTTAAGAAATCCTTGAAATTTTCACTTTTTAGCTAAAGGAAAGATTTTTTAATTTTTGATATGAAGTTACGACGGTTTAGCCCTTTAATTATATAATTACAATCCTTTTTACAAATGTATTAATTAAAATCCCTCTTTATAGATCAAGTATTATTGTATTTAGATGTTTAATCCTTTTATGCATGAAAAGCATCCTGATATAAAATAAAACTCTCTGAGGACCTTAATTATCTGTTCCACTGGTCACAGAAAAGACAATATATTATTATCTAAGCTTAGTTGATTAAAGGCAAGCTTCAAAAAGTTCTGTCATATCTGGACGATCGGTGTCTTATAAATAAATAAAAAACAAATAAAACTATACTTACTCACTTTTTATGAGTTGATAATTTTGAAGAACCTTAACATTATCAAATGTTAAATAAAACAGGTAAGATCTAAATACATATATCGGCCAGCTTATGATCCCATCTGAAATGGCCCGTTTGTATATAAAAAAGGAATGCAGTAGGAACTAGCTTGCCAAGCAGATTACAGGCATCAGTAATACAATTTTTGTTTTTGTTGTAAAAAATCAAAAGTTTACTTTCTCCTCTGTAATTTCCGTTTCGTAGTTTGGAAGTAGCTATACCCATGATTTACCCACGATATGTGGTTAGTCAACACGCTCTTTATTTTATTAATTTAACATTAATTCGATTTATGTTTATTTAAAACTCCTGTTCAAACGTGAGATCAGTTTAAACCAAAGATTTTCGGTCCAGCCGTTTACTTAAGGTAAGATGTGAAAAAAGACCCTAGTAACGACTACACCTAGTAAAATAAATTTCTTTACTTCGATTTTTATAATCGATACAATTCTGCTATTACACCTTTATTTGTATATTCTAATAGGATAATCTATAAATTTGTATGATTAGTAAGACAATCATACATAAAACCTAACCTCGTTAGCTTTTTCCAACCTTTTATTGTGATTTTTACTGCTATTTACGTAGCATAAGGGAAAACAGCACTCTCCTATTTTTGAAAGAACAATAGTTTGTTGTATCTGAAACAAAGCAATGTGCACAACACCAAAACTGTGTATTTTTGGCTAACTATCACAACAAACAGCAGTACGGACTGTAAATCTTGTGTTCGTGGTTACTGCTCTGTTGTCTAACTATTCCAACAAACAGCAGTACGGACTGTAAATCTTGTGTTCGTGGTTACTGCTTTGTTGTCTAACTATTCCAACAAACATCAGTACGGACTGTTAATCACGTGTCCGTGGTTACTGCTCTGATATCTAACTATCCCAACAAACAGCAGTACGGACTGTAAATCACGTGTCCGTGGTTACTGCTCTGATATCTAACTATTCCAACAAACAGCAGTACGGACTGTAAATCACGTGTCCGTGGTTACTGCTCTGATATCAAATTATTCCAACAAACAGCAGTACGGACTGTAAATCACGTGTCCGTGGTTACTGCTCTGATATCAAATTATTCCAACAAACAGCAGTACGGACTGTAAATCACGTGTCCGTGGTTACTGCTCTGATATCTAACTATTCCAACAAACAACAGTACGGACTGTAAATCTTGTGTTCGTGGTTACTGCTCTGTTGTCTAACTATTCCAACAAACAGCAGTACGGACTGTAAATCACGTGTCCGTGGTTACTGCTCTGTTGTCTAACTATTCCAACAAACAGCAGTACGGACTGTAAATCTTGTGTTCGTGGTTACTGCTCTGATATCTAACTATTCCAACAAACAGCAGTACGGACTGTAAATCATGTGTCCGTGGTTACTGCTCTGTTGTCTAACTATTCCAACAAACAGCAGTACGGACTGTAAATCTTGTGTTCGTGGTTACTGCTCTGTTGTCTAACTATTCCAACAAACAGCAGTACGGACTGTAAATCACGTGTCCGTGGTTACTGCTCTGATATCTAACTATTCCAACAAACAGCAGTACGGACTGTAAATCTTGTGTTCGTGGTTACTGCTCTGTTGGCTAACTATTCCAACAAACAGCAGTACGGACTGTAAATCTTGTGTTCGTGGTTACTGCTCTGTTGTCTAACTATTCCAACAAACAGCAGTACGGACTGTAAATCACGTGTCCGTAGTTACTGCTCTGTTGTCTAACTATCCCAACAAACAGCAGTCCGGACTGTAAATCACGTGTCCGTGGTTACTGCTCTGTTGGCTAACTATTCCAACAAACAGCAGTATGGACTGTAAATCTTGTGTTCGTGGTTACTGCTCTGTTGTTGTCTAACTATTCCAACAAACAGCAGTATGGACTGTGAATCACGTGTCCGTAGTTACTGTTCTGTTGTCTAACTCACTCTAACGTCTCAGTCCACCTTAGAGGAACAAACAAATCAGAACTAATATATATATCCAACATGCCATCGGTCCACACCAATAAATCAAACTCAACTGATTGTTGCAGAGATTAAATCACCACCAAATAGTTATAAATAAAACATAGTAGCCGTAGCTTAATTAATTTACATAAATGAAAGTATGTTTGTAAACGAATTTGATAATTCATTATCATATTAATAATCAATTTAAATAAACTGTTTAACTAAAAAAAATATTGTATAGTAATTAAACAAATACATTACTCTTATTGATGATCATTTAGTAACTCATACTTGACTCATACTCAACTTAACAATTATAATACAAAATTTCGTCACCAGTGTACTGAAATATTTAAATTGTACGACTTTTAGTTTGGTAGTTTAACTAAACTAGATTTCAAATAGTTGGATTAACTTATATATATATATATATATATATATATGAATAACTATGAGGCCTAACTAATAATTAAAATATCCTAATTGAACACACACCACTATTATTTGAAACAATATTACTTTTATCAATTTTAACTTCGCATAAAAGATCAACCAGGACTTACGTACCCCGCCCAATCTGTCCTCGTGAAGATCATTCGTGACACATTTAAAACTCACGTTTATATCCTTAGATATTAGCAGTTAGTCTTTTAGTTCTGGTCCATTCATTATTTTAGTATGTGTTTATCTACTATTGTAAACATTCGTATATTTGTTAAATACGGTTTTACACAATTTTATATAGGTAAAACCCAAAAGATAATCTACAAGGACCTTAAGATGGATTTTTAAAATCTGAAATGCGTCGTTAGGTTTCCACATGAGAAAAACTAACTCAGGTACGTAAGGTATGCTTAAACATATCCCAATGTAAATAAATGGTACTATATATATCTGGCACAGACTTCCCTTTGTTATGTCAGATTGTTTACTAAAAACAGATGTTCTATTAATTACATTTCTAAGAAATTTACAGCCGAAACTTTTATTTAAATAATTGTATGGAAAACGAAAAACTATTAAAACTATAAACATGCTATATTTACTGAAATGTTTTAAATTGTTGTTTACTAATAAGCCTGAAAATGTTATGAAAATCATTAAACCTGTTTTGTGAAAATTCTATTTTCGTATATAGTTTTGGCCATAAAATAAAAAAATATAAAATTACAAAAAAGTTAAAATATCGTCTTGAGATATTGGCTAAATACACCTACATACAAAACTTCACAAAAATAGATCCATCCGTTTGGTCTCCAGTGAAGTACACATACACACAGACAGAAACACATACGGGCAGAAACCAAAATTAAAATAAAAACACTATTTTATATTCTAAAGTGGATTTTTAGAACAACTTGTAATTTTTTTTTTTTTACTAACACATTACTTTCTGTATGCTATCACATACGGTAGAAAGTAAATTAAACGAAGTTTAATCTTTAAATTTTATATACCACAAATGTCCAATGTACTATGGAAGGTATATTTGCTGGTGAGCCGACTTGATTATCCGGAAACCTGGCACAAACCTCTTGAACTTTAAGATTGATTAAATACTCCCTCGTTGCTGCCTCAGCTTGATCTAGACTAATTGGAATTGGTTGCACTTTATCACTATCACCAGTTTAGTATTTTTTTAAAGTAAATAAAAAATAGCGGAAATGTCTTATAATCTTCCTTTCATTACTTTTATTGTCTACATACCTTATTTTTATATTGTATAGAAAATATTGTTTATCAAGTTCTATCCACATTATCATACTGAGCATGCACTGCTATCAAATAAAGTAAAATAGACAAATTTACAAACTTAATTTCAAATTCGTAGTGGGCCTATACTTTAAAAAAACTGTATTCAGTAACTAAATTATGGAATTATAGACTTAAAAAAGTAACTGTGGATATTATAGATATTACTAGAGTACTACAATTATGATGTACAGATTGTGATTGGTCTGTAATATTTGACCTATATATGACCTTGATTAGTGGAAAGGAAACGTTCCACCAATGTACATCTCGGGATTGACAAACTTCCGCCTTCAAACTCCCGTCTGTGCTCAAATTCCGCAACAATGTTTTATTTTAGAAAAATAACTTTAATCAATTGTACAAGTTTGTTTTGTTATTTTTGTTTAAATTATTATTTATGTTTTATTGTTATAATTGATATTGTTATATAAGAAACATTGGTTGAATTTTATCATTATAGTGTTGATTTATTCGTATTGATAAAACCAATCAACAGTCACCACTACTGATGACGTAACGGGTTGGGCTTACAAATTTGCAGTTACAGCGAAGATTTACTACTTATCCCTTGGCGTGGCCTACTGTCTACAGAAGTTTCCATGATAACTATTAAAATGAGGGACAGTGAATGGAGACTGGTTCTCTTTCTCACTTCCATCTCTCAGTGCATATACGAGTACCTCACACCAGTGCTTTCAGTAGGTCACAATATAAGCGGCTTATCAATGTCAATAACATTTGTGTCAAATCAGAGACGAGATGTAATAACAATCTTTGTAGAATTTTACAATTATAACATACTGTATTTATATAATGTGTAACTATATAATATTTAAAATAAATTTGACACTTTCGTATTCGGCAATTAGCCTTGATACTAAGCAATGGATTTTAAGTAACTAAATAATTACAAACTCTTAACAGAGTCCTTAAATTTTGCCAGTTTGTGTTATATTAGTCCCTGGTTATTGGGCTATTGATAAACAGCTCTTTCTGAGGAAGAGTTGGTCTTATTTAGTAACAATAACTCCACTCGTTCATTTATACTCATCACATTCATAGGCCCCTCATATTCACCCATATCTTGACGATCGGCGTCTTACCAATCATGATGAATGTCTAAATAAATTTCTTTAACATAAAACCTAATGTTATTATTTAAATTAAATCTACTTTTAAAGTAAGACTTTATTGTCATAAGAAATGGCAAATAATAAGTCTTAACATACTGTAATAAGTTGAATAAACAGTAATATGAATAACCAAGGAACGTCACATGAGTGTTGGTTAGGGCAGATGTCTACCCATTCTACAGATTTATGTTTTTTGCGTGCGTTCAGCCAAGATATGTTTCAATACTATGTCATTAATTAGTGAATGAACATTTCTAACACAAACATGTAAAACAACCTATCTAGTGGTTTCGTTTTGTATTTATAGATATCATCATAAGTACTGCTATACTCTTAATGTTTTGTGTGATGTAGTTGTTGATTGAAATACTAATTAAAAATTTAAATTAATGTTTGATAACCATTTTAATATGTCATCAAAATAATAGCAACATTATAATAAGTATATTAAAAGTAACTAGAGGGTTCAATTAAGTATATATAAAATTACTAATTAATTACAATTTTCATAATAATTACTGATTTTAATTACTATCGAAGTATTAATGTTCTTATTACATTGTCTTTTATTTTATTACATTTAATGATCGGTGTGATTTTCACATCATAAAAGAGCAATTTTGAAAAAAACATATACGTGTTTAAAATATTCGTTATTGTAGGAAATGTTGTTGTTTATGAGTGAATTTAAGTTCGATAGTGAAGTATGTGAAGGGAATACAGTTAAAAGAACATTTATCAAACTAAATATTTTAAATGTAGTGTAAAACGTACAGCTGGGAATAAAAAAATATAGTTTATAAGTGAACCAGATTATTTAGCTAAAATAGTTTAAAACATTATTTATTTTCTTTTATCCAATCAGATTACATAGACATTTTCTCTTATGGACAGAAACACGAACGTCTTTAATATGTTTATGAAGAAAACCCCTTTATTGTGAAACCCAAGCAATTCAACATCTAATAAATATTTTATAAGGAACTTAACATATATTTTAATTTATTTGATTTGTTATTTCGTAAAAACAAACGAAACAATACCAAGAGTATATTTTTGATATTATATAATTAAACAATTGTTTGGATATTCTTGTTTTAAAAAGATAAACTTAAGCAATTTGAAAAGGTCTACCTAAATTAACTACCTAGGACTTACAGTAAAAGAATTAATTTAAATAAAGTAATGTATTTACCATTTGCATATTACAATGGAGCTAGAACCTTATTTGCCTTCATAAATTGTTTAATATAGTTTATTTGCTACTTTATTATTTTAGTTTTAAAAAACATTTCGAATTTTGTGACTTTATAGTTGATTACATGATACAATATAGACCAACAGAGGCACGAGATGAAGTTTCAAGTCCTGTCTGAAGCCATCGTTATCGGATGTAATAAATTGTATCTGTCACAACTTAAAACGTTACCCAGATAAAAAAAGTGAAGAAACAGTGCCAAACTACCCTGTTTTTTAACCTAAAATAATGTTATTTCTGCACATTGTATAAAGTTAACAAAATGTAGTTAGTAAAATATTTTAAACACAAAAAATGTATTATGTTTTGTTCATATTATCTGTTATATATTACAAAGATTTTAAAAAACCTATTCACTTCTTGGAAGGACCTAAAATATGTAGAACTAAATATTTATAAACCTTATTAAGTTACCATGCTGTAACTGAATCTATACCTTTACAGAGTACTTCATGGCCACTTGGTTGTAGAGGCTACTAGCCTAAGAGTTTCAGGATATATTTTCCACTCAATAGATCCATCTGTTTGGCCGCACCTTGGAGATGGAAAATTTAAAACAAGGATTCACAATCTAGATTATTGTCTAACGATTATATTAGGTTTCTAAGGATGACATAAGCAACATATTGTTCTTGACTGTTTATCTAAACTCACACTCAAACAGTTAAGCCCCATTTCTCAAGTATAGTGGGGGCCAACTCTCAAGTGTCCCTTAAGGCAGTTTTGGACACTTGAGAGTTCAACTGGTCGGTGTAATTTGCCAGTGTGAACCTTAATTAGCATAGGTGGTAAATGGTCCCTTAATATAATATTATTCAATTAGCTTAGGCCATGATATGTTATTCTTATTAAAAGCTCTTAACACTTTAATAAGCATTAAAAGTACACATGTTTTCTTCAAAGAAGGATTCTTATTGTAAAATTTGAATTTGCAAAAAAACTGGCGTTTCTTGAAATAAAAACCGTTAAGCTTGATAATTATATGAGAAATAAATAATATAATAGGATACAAAATATATAATTGTGTTCTTCAATATAAATATAGGGATATAATTTATGATTTTTTGTTTAACTAGGTTATTTGAATAAAAATAGGGATATTTTTAAATAATGCAATAGCCACATAAAATTATGATGCAAATTATCGTGGAGTTAGCTGTAGGATTTGGTATTTCCTTTGACTAACTATCAAGCCTTATACTCAGTTATCTGACATTGATAAAACCCGTTCATGGACTACACTCTACGTAACGTGACTATTATACGTTACGTAGAGTGACGTATAATAGTCACTACAGGAATCCAGTGACTACAAGATTCCTGTAGTGACTATTAAACACTTTCCTGTATTAATTAAACACAGTGACTACAGGAATCCAGTAGAGTCCTGTGTTTTAATACTATTAAAGTAGGAAATAGGCTGAATAACTGAAGCAGAGAAAAGAAGATATTTTCTTATTTATATTTTGGTAGCTTAACTTATAATCATATAACTATACAATTTCTACCACGCATGGTGACAAAGTTTCTGGAATAGCCACAGTCACCACAACAGTTATTGGTGGTTATTTTATAATGTATATTTTAGGTTATCAAATGTTTATTCGTACAATAATCTCCTATAATTATGTTTCAATTTTTTAACATTCCATTATTACTATTGTTTATTAAATATAATAATGAATTAATATTTTATTATGAGCAAAGAAAAAATATACATCTGTTGGTTACTATTTTATAAATTCAAGGATAATCTACCCTTAGTTTTATTTATAGTACTGTTAATACTTTTATTTATTTACTCACCTCTTTAGTTCTAAGAATTATAACTGTTTTGAATAAGTGGACTCCATATTAATATAATTATGGAGAGGTTATGTACCATTCTCTTTACATAATCTTTTGAACATTTTATGTTTATTACTGTACCATGAAAAAGTTGAACCTATTCCAATTTCCAATATTAGTTAACAATGTTGGAATTTAAGTCATGATATCATATTCTTATTAAAAGCGTATCACTCGCATTTTTTATTTTGTTATACTTTCCGTATTTTATATACAGAAAACCATATGACTCTTAGCCAGTTAAATTTTGTTGCCCGACTTTTTCTTTTATGGGACGAACCTTCCCTAAAAATAGCTATGGGATATGCACATTCACCTTGATATAGCGTAGATGTTTGGAAAAACATATATTCATATAAAAAATAGGGGTTGACCATAAAATATCGATAACGGCATTTTGTCTCCCTAAAACTATGCATGTAAAGATTACAAAATGATATTCTATTGCCCAAATAAATACGTTTAGTTCTGCGTTTGTAAAATAAGATTCTTTATGGATTCATGTTTAAGTAAAGAAAATACTAAGGTTTTATGTTAGTATTCAATGTAAACATCGATTATTGTTACTTAAAAAAACACTTACAGATAGTTATGTCAGACATTTCCAAACAAGACGCACAGTGAACGCAATTTTAAACGTATTCGATAAGCTGCATAAGAGAGACGAGCTAATAAATCAAGCTGGAAACAGAATATAAAACTGCATAAGGACTGATCTCTGTAAAAAAGGTGTTATTTTTTGTGAATGCATTTTATAAAATAAGATTTCCACTTTCATAAATAAATTATATGTATATACAGCATTATCTTTGAGTTTCATTTGAGAAATAGTTTAATTTAATATATCATTTCTAGTTCCTTAAATATGCAATACTAGAAACCAATAGATATAAAACTGAAAAAAAGGAAAAAATAGTCTAACTTAATGAGTAGCTAAGTATTTAACATAAGTTGAGCTTCATCAACAGTTGGTAACTATTTATAGAGGAGTTCAAAGGGAGTTGGAGTGAGTTTCACAATTAAAGCTAACTCTTGAGATTCTCATTAGGAGTTGCTGAAAACAATTTGTAGATTGATTTAATTTACATTGAAAACTATATAATATGCTTCTTTGTGCTACACAAACTCATCAATATTATGAATAATGATCAGGAAATAATCAAAATGGTTATTTACCCTTTTATGAATGCAAATAAGGCCTAGTTTAAAAGCTTACTAAGCAATTTAGTCAAGTAATTTAGTCCTCGTACATGTGGAGTACAGTGTCAACATAAAGTAACTTCCTTACTTTATGTTAGTAATGAAGCCAACTTCTGTACTTTGATTCACTTTTTAGGATATAAGTTTAATACATTTCTTTTCATCTTTGAAGGAAAAAAATCCTTTGAGTGAAAGTAAGTTCTAATTATATATAAATCTTATTACATTTTATTATTCTAATAAATAAATATATTCTCAGTTCATTTTTTGTGCATGGAAAGAGATACAATCTAATTATACATTTTAGTTTTTATTGTGTATTTGGTATTCAAAAACAATAACTATATTTAATAATGGCCGTTATTGGTTGGATTGCAATCACTAGTTAATAGCGAAAGTTAACTAACATGAATTATTTGATATTTATTCAAACTAATTTAGAATAATAATAAAAGTTTATATATTTACGTAAATGACATAAGACAATACTGTCCCTTTTTATACATACAGATTAATATTCAAATAAAATTTCTTTATTCCATAAATAAAAACATCATGAATAAATTTCACATTTTAAAATATAATACAAATAAAATATGAATTTCAGTAATGCTTTTACTTTAGTCAGCCTATTTTTTTAAATATAGTTGTTTGTTATCAATCCTAGTCAGGAGTGACAAAGGACAATTAGTCTGATAGTTTGAAACGTGCTTTATTTTGTTTAAAGTGGTGAGCAATTCGTGCCTTTTTGATCCCTTACAAAGGGTCAGTCTTTAGCCTTAATCACCCCCATCAATCAACACCCTCATGCTTTATTAATCAAGGTTGATTTAATTAAACTTCGTGTAGGATGTCCTTCTTGCGCGTAACAAAAACCAAATTTATACTTGAATTTCCACAATAGACAAAAAACTTTGAAATCTTCTTTTGGTATAAAATCTTTACAAAAGTTTAAAAAAAATTTCCCTATCTTGCTTCAACTGCCTAAAAAATGTTACTAATAACGAACTAATTAAGAACCACAAACAAATTATTTTGAAAAATTATCACTTCATATAATTATGTCTTTTGTACAAAACTGACTGGAGCTTATGGTGTCATGGACATTTTAAATTAATACTGTTTTGACACTGCTGGAGTCTACTTGTTGAGTGACAGGTCAGAGATTTCACTGAATACTACTTGATAATGGGGAACTAAGCATTCTGAAAACAGTGAGAATTATTAACCGGTACTTTCAGTCAGCATATGACCGATGCTTACCAATAAAGTACTTTTATATTTAGAACGAGGGGTTTTCACATTTTATAGATAGATTAACTAAAAAATGTTTTCCCCTATATACTGACCATGTATAAACCAGATTTCAATCTTTGTGTTTACGAAAAAAATTGATATCAATATAACTAAACGTCAATGTTATTCTGCAAATAATTGATTAAACTTTGCTTGGTAAATTTATATAATGGTAAAATATCAATATTGTTATAAAATAATCAAATAAAATAAAATGTTCCCACTTTATATACTTTCATACGTATATGTATTTCAGGTACTGTAGAAGAAGTGTATTTTATTAATATATTTTATGAATGATCTAAAAATAGCGTATATAGCTTACTTGGTATGATGTAAGTATTCATAAATTACATTATAAAATGTAATTCAAATACATCAAATTTATGACCTTTTCCGTTATTTCACTACGATTACATTTTTTGTTACTTCACTACCACAACTAACATTTTTATTGCAATTACGCTTAGGTTAGGTTAGGTGGCTACTAATGTTGATCAAAAACTGGTAAATCCAATGATTGACTTACAGACGAATGTGTTGTCCGTGTGCAAGTTCATGGAAAGCGATAAGATAAGGCCAGCGATATGCATCCCTAGCGGTTAGGAATATCACAGTGGATTTAACAATTTTTCGTGGACATTTTTTAGACCAATAGGATATTTATCATGCGGCAGTGGATTAACGCAAAAGATCCAAAATTTACAATACAAATTATAAATATTAAAATTAATAAAAAAACAATATGATTTTTAGATATATTTTACTTCAGGCATTTATAATAATTGGAATTGTTCAAAGTAATTTAGAAATTAAAGTGTATAAACGTTTCAGAAATTGGAAATAACTTTTTTTGATACCTTGTTAAAGTAAGTAGTGTTGGTAACAATGAAACATCACACCGTGACAACAATTTCATTTCGGAGTATGGTTACAGAGCACCTAAATGAATATGTAATGAGTCCAGGTACGTGGAATATGTGTTAGCTCTTTGGAGGTCAAATCTGTTACCTCGGCCATTTGTTTCTATTAGTATCAGTCTGCCAACGTTTGCGACGCTGTTTACTGGTTTATATCGTCTGACCTTTAGAAAGGATTTCATTGTAAAAATATGATTTCTTATTGATTTTTTACTATGATTGATTGGTTTACATATCATATTAATATTCATTGAATTTCATTCAATATTCATATTAATATCCATTGATATTAATACTAAATATTCATATTAATATTCATTCATATTAATATTTATAATAATTTATTTGTATTACTCTGATCAAAATTTGCTTAAATAAATATGATTTATGCTACATTTTACACAAATTGTATGACATATTATTATTTGTTTGTATGAGTAGTAGGTATTATAGTATGGTGTTAGTAAAAACTATCATTTCTTTACTTGTTAAACATTTCTGAATAAATAATTAAAGAGGTAAGTGACGCTGACACAATTATTGTATCCACTAAGTTTGCAAAGTGATTAGGAGATCGTCAATTCCTTCAGTAAAAACAAATTTGAAAGCCCATTTTCCAAGTAATTCCGGTTTTTGCACGAATGTTTTGTTTATTACGAGAATATGCAAGTTGGCATACGGCTGTAAATTAAAACTTCATTTAAATATTCATTTAAATGTACATTCATAAACTTCATTTAAATGTAAAATAAACTTCATTTAATATTCAGTTGTAATAAAAAGGGCATATTTATTTCGAATAAAATAAAATTTCATTTTAAATCCCTCACACGTGAGACTGTATTTTAAATTCATGGATTGTAATGGACAGAATGTGTTAAATTCACATTAAAGAGTGCAAGCTAACATATTGAATTAAGGTACAATATACTATCGAACAATACGTTAGAATAATTTAAAACAGAAAACATTGTTTGAATTGAGATCTGAGAGAGTGAAAGAACTTTGTTTGTATAAATCCAGAGAAAGTAGTTATAAAGGAAGATGGTAAGATTTATTTAACGATACTTTGAATGTTCTTTCAAACATTTCCTTAGTAAATAACCTTCACAACAATAAAAGAAGACCACGCTGGTTTTCTCAGCGTGGATATGAAAGTTATATTACTTGATGATAAGAGAGACAAAACTTAATAAGACCTTCGACTCATCTGAAGGACACGACATGATGAGTCCTCCCACTTACCAAAGTCATAAAATTGATGAGCTCTCCCACGTACCTAATTAACACTAATTTATGAGCGCTACTACTCACTTAAGTAACACAATTTGAGTATACCTAAAATACGCTTAAGGGTCATGAATTCTTAAGGAACACAACTTGATGAGCAGTTCCACTCATCTAATTGACACAGCTTGATAAGCCCTCCTACTTACTTAAGTGACACAACTTGATGAGCCCTACTACACAGCTTATAGTCTGGTTCACATGTACTTTTTTTGTGAAGTTTTTCAGCCCTGTCCAAAAATTACGATCAAGGTGTCAATCGATTCGTATTTTTATCTAGAAAGTTTAAGGAAAGATCCAAAAACGCGCTGATAAAAATTACAAAAGTTATAAACATTTAAGTGCAAAAAATGGGACATTAGTTTTTTTTGAATATCACAGAAAATGTTCCAAATTTTGGAAATTTGAAAAAGATTTGAAAAAATTAATGAATTTTCGTAAAAAGTCCTGACTCCCAAAACTGTATCTCAATTATGTATAATTTTTACAGAGCCACGAAAATAGAGCTAAAAACCAGTAGTCTGGCTTCCGCGCGCATTCTATCACTCTGACATAAAAACAAAACAAATTATTTAAACATATCAAATGTAAATATTAAGGAATGAAAAAATTCAAGTATTGTTAGGATACATCAATAAACAATAATCTGCAGTCAAAATATTTTTATCTCAATTTTAACGTTAATTATAAATTTGTTAATTAATAACTTTTTCTTGATTGAAAGTTAATATAAATACCCCTATAATTATTAAACTAAATTCCTGGAATTTTTCCCTTAGGTGAAGTTATTCTTAGTAAGCAAAAAAAGATTACCGTTGGCAAAATAAAAAATTGTCATTTTCTATTTTTTTTAGTAACAATTGAAAATTATAATTTTATTATCTATTTTTTAACAATTGTTATTAATTAAAAAATCTATAATTAACGTTAAAATTGAGGTAAAAATATTTTGATTGTGGATTATTTTTTATTGATGTATTCCAACATTACGTGCAATTTTTCTTTCCTTAACATTCATATTTGATATGTTTAAATAATTTTTTTTTTTTTATGTCAGAGTGATAGAATGCGCGTGGAAGCCAGACTACCGGTTTTTGGCTCTATTTTCGTGGCTCTGTAAAAATTATAAATAATTGAGATTCAGTTTTGGGAGTCGGGTCTTTTTTTGTGAAAATTCATTAATCTTTTTAATTTTTTTTCAAATTTACAAAATTTTGAAAATTTTCTGAGATATTAAAAAAACTTAAGTCCCATTTTTTCACTTAATTTTTTATAACTTTTGCAATTTTTATCAGCGCGATTTCGGACCTTTTCTTAAACTTTCTGGGTAAAAATATGAATCGTTTGACACCTTGGTCGTAATTTTTTGTGAAAAATTTCACAAAAAAAATACATGTGAACCAGACTATTAAGGACATGACTTTACGAGCCCTAATATCCACAAAGAGATGTCAATAACTTTGTAGAAACCTGTTGTCTTCCTTAAACATGCTAAATGCAGAGGGAGAAAAACCTGAGGGTGAGGGGAATAAAGGTTGCATATCTAGGATAAGGATAGAGGGATACAAAGAGGTAGATACAAAGAGTTGGAAAAGGATTGTGCTATGTTTATATTTATTAGTAGGTTTTAATAAAAGAGTTTTTAAGAAATGTTAAGGGATTTTCGAGTATTTATAAGGAACCGAGACATATTCCATTCAGCCCATTCAATTCTACGGTAAGTACTGCATTGAATTTTTTTTTTGAAAACTATACAACTTAAAGTCCTCAAATTTCAATGATAATATTATGCAATTATCTACTTTTTACAACTCTACATATAGTTCATTTAGTTAGTTTGAGATACGCTAAAACTCTTAAACGTTTAATACCTATTTACTGTTCCTGTCGTGTCATTAGGTTATCTTTTAACCTAGGCAACCTATAACCAACGATTTTATTTATTTTTCATTTAGTTTGCCCTATTAACGTGCCCTATTTACTAACTATCCACAACAAATTTCAATATATCCAGCTAGATTACAACATTAAAACCTTCAATATTGATACAAATGCATATACCTCAATTATGGTTCAGCCATATTTCCCAATACTTTGTAGGCGCTCACATCTCATTACAGCGAATAAATTTGTTACATTCCAGCCTCCAATCTTCTACTTGGTGCTGACTTTGGAACTTCTTGTGACTTCATCGATTATCAGATGACTGGTTCTCGCCCGTCTGTACGTTCCCAACCCACAGTGTGATTTGAACAACGCTGGCAGTTTACTCTCTCTTCCTCATTTGGCCACCAGGCAGCGCGTTTATCAGTAGATGATTTGCAGTTGAACATCACTTTACTTGAAGACATTTTACAGTTACGTTTTTTATCAACAAAAGTATTCTAAATTGTATTAAGCTCTACATAATAGGTGTAAATAGATTTTCTTTAGATTATTTTTTCTCTAACTGGTTTTGGGTTTTTCAAAAACAATATTAAATTAAAACTAACGTTATTTAAATGTAACATTTTAATAAGAAAGTGACATTTGAATCTAAACTCAGGGTGCTTTAGAGACATCTGTGTTTGTGTGTTTTTTAAGGTATATTTTTTACAGATATACATATAGTTATTTAATTGGTTTAAGATTTTTGTTTTATTTTTTTAAAGAGAGGCAGATCGCATTTCTTAACCTTACTCTGCCCATATTGATTGGTGAGAGGAACCTTTTATAGACAGAGTAAGGGGACGAACCACTACAGTAGTAAGTGGATATTACAGATAAATCTTCCAGTCTAGGCCGGATTCGAACCAGCGTTATCTCTAACCCAAGCTCAAAGGCCTGACGCCTTAGACCACTCGGCCACCAGCTCACGTACACTGAAAATCATCAATTTCTATTATCTATTTACTATTCCCATCCTTTAATGAAGTTATATTTTAACCCAGTCCCCAACCTATGACAGACTGTTTAACCCAACCTATGACAGACTGTTTCATTTCTTTTAAATTTAATTTACTCTATTTACGTGTAGACACATTTACAAGTCAGCCACAACAAATTTAAAAATATCCAGCCAGATTACCAAGCCGGATTGGATTATTTATTAAAATTTTACATTTATAAATAAAGGTATATTATTTATTTGAATTTAAAATTCGCTTTGTAGAGATTCGAATCCAATATGATGCAGGCAAATGTAAATATAACTTTTAACCCTCTATTTAACTATGAAAGATAAAAAATATATGAATAAATAATATAGTCGTGCGCGTTTTGGTGCCTTTGTAGTAGGTTTGTATATTTTAAACGTATAAAAAGTTCAATTTAATAATAATTGCAAGTCAACCGGTAATAGGACGAATACATTGTTACGTGCCAATATCAACTAAATATTAAACTCTAATTAAACTGTTCCATAAATTGCTGAAGAGTGTAGAGTTTAAAACTCATGGAAGGTATTTTGTCAGTGATGCAGAAGTAATTTCTTCTCTGATAACAGGATATTGAAATCATCCAAGGAGAAGCTGTTAATGTTTTTGACAGCTGTGATAAGTCACTAAAGCCTGAGTGGATTAAAATATATAAAATGAAGTAAAAAATACGGATTGAGTTTGTCAGTTGGTATAGCCCCTGGAACTTTTTACTCAAAACAAATTCTTCACTTATTTTACTATTATGTTGAATGAAATATTACGTTCATTAATGTTTTGTTATTTTTCAATCTATTTACACAATTTATACCACTATTTATGATGTTATGAAAGTACGATATGTTTCTAACAACTCACTACAAACATCTCCCTATAAATACGTTACGGTGTATTATTTATAATAAAATAAAACATTTTTTGATGAAAATGTTGAGACTCATCAGCAGTAACAGTACGATAATTTTGGATTTATTGGTTATTTTAACACAAAATAGGAACACATCTGTTTGGCCTATTTTATTTTAAGGCAGTGATTTTTAAAATTAACTCTATATTATAGTATTTATTTGACCCAAGTTTGGAAACCATTTTAACATATACATATATTTATATTTAAATTTAATCTATTGTTAACCTTCCAATATCAGATATTCTATAAATGATTCTTTATTTTTAGTGGAAAACTGGTGATAATAGAGTATAATTATTCCTTATTTTAACTTACATATATGGAGATATTTAGAAATCGGAATAGTCATTGATATTATGACTACAGATTTGATTATCTATTTACAATAGCTTTTCTGTTATACCATTAAATATCATTAAAACAGTAATCTTCATACAGGAACTTGTTATATTTCTTTATTTTAAGTTAATAACTTTATATACCAGGTGTTACAGTTTGGGCTGTATATTAATTTTCAGATTCTATGTGTGATTAAGCTAAAAATGAGGAATAGTATTTTTTTAATTTCCACTTTGTTTAGCAGCTAGACGCTATTTTTTTTTTTTTTTTCATAAAACAATTTATAACTTTCTTGTTACCTTTATGATCGTTACAGAAAACGGTAAATGGGTTCTTGTTAGAAGGTAGTATTTGATGAAAAATATTTTAAAATTATGTTTATTATTTTCAAAATGTATCTTAATCATTCTCAAAATTACGGCCATTTTGTTTTTATTTTAACAGATATTTAATATCCCACTGGTTTTATAAAAATTGTGTTAGGCATAAAATAGTTTTTAAATAACTTTAACTGTCCAATGATACTTCATTTGTAAAAATCATTTTAAGAAATAAACATTTTATTAACTAACATATAATTTACATGCAAACTAAATGGATACTATTTTTATTGTATTCGAACTGCATTTGGATTAAGGTTAGTTCAAAACTTGTTATTTCTTAACCGATTTTTACAAATGAGGTATAGTTGGAAAGGTAAAATATTTAAAAATTTCTTTTGTACCTTCACAATTTTTTATAAAACCAGTGGTTTTTTTTTAGATATTTGTTAAAATAAAGCCAAAATGGCTGTAATTTTAAAAATAACCAAGATAAATGTTGAAAATAATCAAGATAATTTAATAATATTTTTGGTATCAAATACTACCTTCTAGCATGAACAAATTTACCCAGTTTTGTAACAATCATAACGATAACAAAAAAGATACAAATCGTTTTATGAAAAAAAAGAAGAAAAAAAAAACAAAATGGCATCTAGCTGATAAACAAAGCGAAAATTTCAAACAATACTATTCTTTATTTTTAGCTTAGAAATACACATAAATTTTGAAAATGCATAGCCGGCATAACCTTTTTGTAATACCCTGTATACCTTAGGTTTATATTTTGTAACCTAACACATGATGCAGTGAACTATTTATTCTTTTCACTTGATTTCCTTATACATTAGTTAAGGTCAGATTAATTATAAAGTTGTATCTTTTCAATGTGTTTACAACATCTTTGATTCTCCTTTATTTTTTATAAATTCATATATTATGGGAAGTAAAGTTATTTTACTTATTTTGTCTTGATATATAACTGATTTTAAAAACTAAAAAAATCTTTAACGTGTCGACAAGGTTATTTTTTTGAATTCTCTGGTAAAAGATTTTACTTCAATATTTGTGAATGAATTAATTATGTAAGTAATAAATATTTATTCATTTTAAATAGTGGATCGCATTTTAACAGGCACTTACATAAACTGAGTTAGAAAATTGGACTTTACCATGTCGATCTTGGCAAGTATTTTTTTACTTAATACGCGTATGTTTAAAATGATTCATGCTATGGATATTTTTATTTTGCATAAAACTGTTTTTAAACTTAAAACGTTTACTATAACATTCTTACGTGCGTCTTCACTGCAAAATAATTTTGGAGAGTAATTTCAACACATTGCACTCCCAAATTACACTATATTAAACAGTTTTTGTATATTTTACAGTTGATTTTCTAACTATTAATTATCAAACCCAAAACATAACTCCGCTGCACCAGTCCCAAGCCCAGGGTCTCATCTTTTCCATAACCGATGAGAAAGGAGGAGGGTACCTTCCCGCAGCTCTCAGTGTGATCCCGATACTGAGAGCACTCCTATTCCATTAATTCCTTATCCTACCAAACATCCACTCTCCCGTGCCGTACCGTGTCCGGGGTAGGCTTTCAAGCCAACAAAGACTTGCCTGCATGTGCATGACAGGGGCCTTTAGGCGACCCCTTTAATTGCACTGGAGGTTCTTCTTAACCTGGAGGCTCGGGTGGCAGCCTACAGGCTTCAACTGACTGAGCACTGGAGGGGGTCCTGTACATGTCACTCCTCAGTGGTCAATCTAGTAAACGATGAGGTACTCTCAATGAAGTTTGACTTCATTGGGACTAAGTATCTTTTCACTAGACCCTATACTGTGGATTTCAGGTCGAGGGAGTACTGGGACGCTGTTAGTAGCCCGGTTTCTTCTCACGACCGAATTGTATGGTTCACAGACGGGTCAAGAATGGGCTACAGAGCTGGATTTGGTGTCTATACTGGCGACCCCAGGACCAACGCTAGCGTGAGCCTGGGAGCGTATGGCACCGTTTTCCAAGCTGAAGTCGCCATACGTTCAGCGCAAACTATGATAGGGGTTTGCGAGAAACATATCCACATTCTCTCAGACAGTCAGGCGGCCTTAGGGGCTCTTGACTCCTGGAATGTTTTGTCTGGTCTAGTCTGAGAATGTGTGGAGTCCAGGTACTCTCAATGGAGTTTGACTTCATTGGGACTAAGTATCTTTTCACCAGACCCTATACTGTGGATTTCAGGTCGAGGGAGTACTGGGACGCTGTCAGTAGCCCGATTTCTTCTCACGACCGAATTGTATGGTTCACAGACGGGTCAAGAATGGGCAACAGAGCTGGATTTGGTGTCTATGCTGGCGACCCCAAGACCAACGCTAGCGTGAGCCTGGGAGCGTATGGCACCGTTTTCCAAGCTGAAGTCGCCATACGTTCAGCGCAAACTATGATAGGGGTTTGCGGGAAACATATCCACATCCTATCAGACAGTCAGGCGGCCTTAGGGGCTCTTGACTCCTGGAAGGTTTCGTCTGGTCTAGTCTGGAATGTGTGGAGTCCCTCAGCATCCTGGGCTCAAGAAATCAGGTCTTGCTGGAATGGATCCCAGGACATAGGGGATTAGAAGGCAACGAGCAGGCCGATGCCTTGGCTAGGGAAGGTGCTATTAAGCCCTTCATTGGTCCTGAGCCGGCCTGCGGCGTTTCGGCTGCAGCTGTCAAAATAGCAATCAAAAACTGGGTCAGCGCCAGACATCTTGAAAGATGGCGGTGATTCCCAGGGCAAAGACTCGGCAAGGTTCTTGTCAGAAATCCTTCCCAGAAGTTAACAAAGCCACTTCTTGGGTTGAGTAAATTGCACGTCAAGCTGGTGGTGGGACTCATCACCGGTTACGGCAAATTCCGGAGGCATCCAAGAACAGTGGGACTCTTTACGGAGGATCCCATCTGTCGCCTCTGTGGGGAGGACGACTCGTCGGCAGAATACATTGTCCAGGAGTGTGAGGCTCTTGGTGCCAGGAGAAGAGTACTTTTTGAAGGCTCGTCTCTGGGACAGTCGGAAATTACTAATCTAGTGAAGAAGCTCCTTGACCTGGTCAAGGATTGCCAGCTTTACGACGATTAGGCACCGGGATTGGCACAAAAAGCCCCAGGCTTCGTTGCAAGGGTTGGCTGGACCAACTGTACATCCCCTTTCAATCTAAATCTAAATCTAAACCCAAAACATGAATTTTGATGTAAGGTATAGTGAAAAATTAAATATATAATTATATATATTATTTTATTTTTTATGAAAAAGGTTTATTACTTCACTAAACAGAAAAATCCAAATAAAAAAATAACATGCATTTAAATCTGTAGGGACTCTATTAGTACGTGAATTAATATGTTTTACAAGTTCTTTACAGCCATGGAGTTGTTACAAGTGTGGTTTACACAGTATAGATGGACTTATATTAAATTTGGAGTATAAAGAAGATTATCTTTTTACTAAATGAGATTAAAACAGTTTTACTGCTCATTAGCTTAAGTAAAATATTTAAGGTTTAAAGAACTTAGAAATTATACATTTTAAATTTATTGTAGTTTACATTTAAATATTAAATTTGTTTGACTCGTAAGCATTTACAGTTAAAAAAATTTTAGACGGAGAATTTTAGACTACATTAATTTGATCAATATACGTTTTTTTAAAAATATTTCAGCTAATTTTCCCTGATATTTCTACTTTCTATAATCCTCAAGTTAATATATTTTATTGAAAATATTAATTAATAAATATCTAAAATACGTCTAAAACTGTATTTAGAGTACTTTATATATAAAAATAAGCTACTTAAGCACCTGAATAACAAGTTGTATGTACTTAACTAGTTAGTTACAGTGTTGTTACTGTAAACTATACATTAAATTGTTATTAACACACTTACACAACTATTTTATTCTTTATATCAAGCTTATAGAATGATATTATAACTATAATTCACGTGCTGTTCCCACTCGCTTCACCTGTCATATTATCGAGTTTGATTATTTATTCTAATATTCAATTTAGAATATTTAATCATGCAGTAGACATATGTTTTACCACACTTAGTTCAGAGACAAGCTATTTAACAACTCATGTGTATTCTTGAGGTTTGTTAGACAGATCACGAAGTAGACATATGTTTTACCACACTTAGTTCAGAGACAAGCTATTTAACGAATGATGTGTTTAAAATCCATTTTTTAGCCCCTGAACTGTTGTAAATAGGTTGATGTGTTTACCCATGAAAGTGTTAGACAGATCACGAAGTAGACATATGTTTTCCCACACTTTGTTCAGAGACAAGCTATTTAACATTAACAACTCGTGTGTATTCTTGAGGTTTGTTAGTCAGATCACGAAGTAGACATATGTTTTCCCACACTTTGTTCAGAGACAAGCTATTTAACGACTGATGTGTTTACCCTTGAAAGTGTTAGACAGATCACGAAGTAGACATATGTTTTCCCACTCTTTGTTCAGAAACAAGCTATTTAACGACTGATGTGTTTACCCTTGAAAGTGTTAGACAGATCACGAAGTAGACATATGTTTTCCCACACTTTGTTCAGAGACAAGCTATTTTTCATTAACAACTCGTGTGTATTCTTGAGGTTTGTTAGTCAGATCACGAAGTAGACATATGTTTTCCCACACTTTGTTCAGAGACAAGCTATTTAACGACTGATGTGTTTACCCTTGAAAGTGTTAGACAGATCACGAAGTAGACATATGTTTTCCCACACTTTGTTCAGAGACAAGCTATTTAACGACTGATGTGTTTACCCTTGAAAGTGTTAGACAGATCACGAATTAGACATATGTTTTCCCACACTTTGTTCAGAGACAAGCTATTTAACGACTGATGTGTTTACCCTTGAAAGTGTTAGACAGATCACGAATTAGACATATGTTTTCCCACACTTTGTTCAGAGACGGGCTATTTAACAACTGGTGTGATTACTCTTGAGGGTTTTTTATACATATTACGAAGTAGTCATATGTTTCCCACTCTTTGTTCACAGACGGGCAATTTAACAACTGGTTTGATTACTCTTGAGGGTTTTTTATACATATTACGAAGTAGTCATATGTTTCCCACTCGTTGTTCAGAGACGGGCAATTTAACAACTGGTGTGATTACTCTTCAGGGTTTTTTATACATATTACGAAGTAGTCATATGTTTCCCACACTTTATTCAGAGACGGGCAATTTAACAACTGGTGTGATTACTCTTGAGGGTTTTTTATACATATTACGAAGTAGTCATAAGTTTCCCACTCTTTATTCAGAGACGGGCAATTTAACAACTGGTGTGATTACTCTTGAGGGTTTTTTATACATATTACGAAGTAGTCATATGTTTCCCACACTTTGTTCAGAGACAGGCTATTTAACAACTGGTGTGATTACTCTTGAGGGTTTTTTATACATATTACGAAGTAGTCATATGTTTCCCACACTTTGTTCAGAGACGGGCTATTTAACAACTGGTGTGATTACTCTTGAGGGTTTTTTATACATATTACGAAGTAGTCATATGTTTCCCACACTTTGTTCAGACGGCCAATTTAACAACTGGTGTGATTACTCTTGAGGGTTTTTTATACATATTACGAAGTAGTCATATGTTTCCCACTCTTTGTTCAGAGACGGGCAATTTAACAACTGGTGTGATTACTCTTGAGGGTTTTTTATACATATTACGAAGTAATCATATGTTTCCCACTCTTTGTTCAGAGACGGGCAATTTAACAACTGGTGTGATTACACTTGAGGGTTTTTTATACATATTACGAAGTAGTCATATGTTTCCCACTCTTTGTTAAGAGACGGGCTATTTAACAACTGGTGTGATTACTCTTGAGGGTTTTTTATACATATTACGAAGTAGTCATATGTTTTCCACACTTTGTTCAGAGACGGGCAATTTAACAACTGGTGTGATTACTTTTGAGGGTTTTTTATACATATTACGAAGTAGTCATATGTTTCCCACACTTTGTTCAGAGACGGGCTATTTAACAACTGGTGTGATTACTCTTGAGGGTTTTTTATACATATTACGAAGTAGTCATATGTTTCCCACACTTTGTTCAGAGACGGGCTATTTAACAACTGGTGTGATTACTCTTGAGGTTTTTTTATACATATTACGAAGTAGTCATATGTTTCCCACTCTTTGTTCAGAGACGGACAATTTAACAACTGGTGTGATTACTCTTGAGGGTTTTTTATACATATTACGAAGTAGTCATATGTTTCCCACACTTTGTTCAGAGACGGGCTATTTAACAACTGGTGTGATTACTCTTGAGGATTTTTTATACATATTACGAAGTAATCTTATGTTTCCCACACTTTGTTCAGAGACGGGCAATTTAACAACTGGTGTGATTACTCTTGAGTGTTTTTTATACATATTACGAAGTAGTCATATGTTTCCCACTCTTTGTTCAGAGACGGGCTATTTAACAACTGGTGTGATTACTCTTGAGGGTTTTTTATACATATTACGAAGTAGTCATATGTTTCCCACACTTTGTTCAGAGACGGGCAATTTAACAACTGGTGTGATTACTCTTGAAGGTTTTTTATACATATTACGAAGTAGTCATATGTTTCCCACTCTTTGTTCAGAGACGGGCAATTTAACAACTGGTGTGATTACTCTTCAGGGTTTTTTATACATATTACGAAGTAGTCATATGTTTCCCACACTTTGTTCAGACGGGCAATTTAACAACTGGTGTGATTACTCTTGAGGGTTTTTTATACATATTACGAAGTAGTCATATGTTTCCCACTCTTTGTTCACAGACGGGCTATTTAACAACTGGTGTGATTACTCTTGAGGGTTTTTTATACATATTACGAAGTAGTCATATGTTTCCTACTCTTTGTTCAGAGACGGGCTATTTAACAACTGGTGTGATTACTCTTGAGGGTTTTTTATACATATTACGAAGTAGTCATATGTTTCCCACTCTTTGTTCAGAGACGGGCTATTTAACAACTGGTGTGATTACTCTTGAGGGTTTTTTATACATATTACGAAGAAGTCATATGTTTCCCACTCTTTGTTCAGAGACGGGCAATTTAACAACTGGTGTGATTACTCTTCAGGGTTTTTTATACATATTACGAAGTAGTCATATGTTTCCCACTCTTTGTTCAGAGACGGGCAATTTAACAACTGGTGTGATTACTCTTGAGGGTTTTTATACATATTACGAAGTAGTCATATGTTCCCCACACTTTGTTCAGAGACGGGCAATTTAACAACTGGTGTGATTACTCTTGAGGGTTCTTTATACATATTACGAAGTAATCATATGTTTCCCACACTTTGTTCAGGGACGGGCAATTTAACATCTGGTGTGATTACTCTAGAGGGTTTTTTATACATATTACGAAGTAGTCATATGTTTCCCACTCTTTGTTCAGAGACGGGCAATTTAACAACTGGTGTGATTACTCTCGAGGGTTTTTTATACATATTACGAAGTAGTCATATGTTTTCCACACTTTGTTCAGAGACGGGCAATTTAACAACTGGTGTGATTACTCTTGAGGGTTTTTTATACATATTACGACGTAGTCATATGTTTCCCACACTTTGTTCAGAGACGGGCTATTTAACCACTGGTGTGATTACTCTTGAGGGTTTTTTATACATATTACGAAGTAGTCATATGTTTCCCACACTTTGTTCAGAGACGGGCTATTTAACAACTGGTATGATTACTCTTGAGGGTTTTTTATACATATTACGAAGTAGTCATATGTTTCCCACTCTTTGTTCAGAGACGGGCAATTTAACAACTGGTGTGATTACTCTTGAGGGTTTTTTATACATATTACGAAGTAGTCATATGTTTCCCACACTTTGTTCAGAGACGGGCTATTTAACAACTGGTATGATTACTCTTGAGGGTTTTTTATACATATTACGAAGTAGTCATATGTTTCTCACACTTTGTTCAGAGACGGGCTATTTAACAACTGGTGTGATTACTCTTGAGGGTTTTTTATACATATTACGAAGTAGTCATATGTTTCCCACACTTTGTTCAGGGACGGGCAATTTAACATCTGGTGTGATTACTCTAGAGGGTTTTTTATACATATTACGAAGTAGTCATATGTTTCCCACTCTTTTTTCAGAGACGGGCAATTTAACAACTGGTGTGATTACTCTTGAGGGTTTTTTATACATATTACGAAGTAGTCATATGTTTCCCACACTTTGTTCAGAGACGGGCTATTTAACCACTGTTGTGATTACTCTTGAGGGTTTTTTATACATATTACGAAGTAGTCATATGTTTCCCACACTTTGTTCAGAGACGGGCTATTTAACAACTGGTATGATTACTCTTGAGGGTTTTTTATACATATTACGAAATAGTCATATGTTTCTCACACTTTGTTCAGAGACGGGCTATTTAACAACTGGTGTGATTACTCTTGAGGGTTTTTTATACATATTACGAAGTAGTCATATTTTTCCCACACTTTGTTCAGAGACGTGCTATTTAACAACTGGTGTGATTACTCTTGAGGGTTTTTTATACATATTACGAAGTAGTCATATGTTTCCCACACTTTGTTCAGAGACGGGCTATTTAACAACTGGTGTGATTACTCTTGAGGGTTTTTTATACATATTACGAAGTAGTCATATGTTTCCCACACTTTGTTCAGAGACGGACTATTTAACAACTGGTGTGATTACTCTTGAGGGTTTTTTATACATATTACGAAGTAGTCATATGTTTCCCACACTTTGTTCAGAGACGGGCAATTTAACAATTGGTGTGATTACTTTTGAGGGTTTTTTATACATATTACGAAGTAGTCATATGTTTCCCACTCTTTGTTCACAGACAGGCAATTTAACAACTGGTGTGATTACTCTTGAGGGTTTTTTATACATATTACGAAGTAGTCATATGTTTCCCACACTTTGTTCAGAGACGGGCTATTTAACAACTGGTGTGATTACTTTTGAGGGTTTTTTATACATATTACGAAGTAGTCATATGTTTCCCACACTTTGTTCAGAGACGGGCAATTTAACAATTGGTGTGATTACTTTTGAGGGTTTTTTATACATATTACGAAGTAGTCATATGTTTCCCACTCTTTGTTCACAGACAGGCAATTTAACGACTGGTGAGTTTACTGTTGAGGGTTTGTTAGACAAATCACGAAGTAGACATATTTTCTCCAACGCTTTGTTCAGAGACAGGCAATTTAACAAATACGTGCTCCATTCCACTGTTTATCTTATACATTGTATAGTGTTCAATTTGATAAATTGTTTTATAATAAGTATCAGTTAAAATATTGTTGAGAATCGTTTTGTGATGTGTAAAAAAATTTCACAAGTATACGTCCATTTTAATTTGTATAAACATGATATAATATTCTGTGTTACTATAACAGATTTCTTAAATTTTATTCGTTGTATATTTAAAGAAATTTAGTTGACATGTTAATTATAACACAAATATCCATGAATTTATTACTCGTATGAATATGTTTTTTGTCTCAAGTAAATAAAATCACATACTGTTTTTAGCAATTTATTAATTCAAGCACAAGCAATTTTAAGTCACCTATTTGTGATTGCTTAATAAGAAAATTAGCATTTATAATGTATTTTAAATTATAAATGCTAATTTAATTTTAATTTTAATGGGAAGTAAATAATTTAACAGGGTCGTTTTCAGCTGCTAATTTGAAGTATATAAACATTAATTTTGAAATGCAGTATTTGTAATTTTTTTTTATTACTGGGTCCTCTTTTTACTTCCTATTAATGATGCATGTTCTTTACATTCAGCTAAAGTGATATAATATTATGATTGTGTGACTAAGTAGTTTTGGAGTAATTATATCATACAATCTAATAAAATTGAAATTTATTGCTGCAATATAATTTATGTTAAGTGATGAAACTATATAATTCATATATCAAAACCAATCCTATAAAAAGACATAGATTTAGGGTGTTTTTCTAAACCAAACGGTCCCTTTGACTTCAATCAGCCGTAGGTAATATTGACGTTAGTGAGGAATATTGACTGTCAAAAACCAGTTAACTTAATTTAGATTACTATCTACGAATGAGAGATGTTTTAAAATTACAGTGTCAAGATCTTCATGCTATGTTTTTGTTAGAGTTTAAACTCATGATTGTACAATTGTACTATCAAATATTAACTTTGCTGCTACTACCTAAATTGACCAAAAACTTACATGTTAAATTATGTCTACAATATCAGTATTGTACGAACTATAAATATTACTCATATACTGAATTTAAATATTGATTAATATCGTACAAAGTTATATTGGAAAGATATGTTTCTAAAATGAATTTCTGATAGTGGAACGCAATTATAGGCGGATATTTTCCTGTCAATTGTAACCCCATAGGATTAGAGATATGTGTGACCCAATACATCAAAATGGAAACTACGTAATCTCTATTTACTAATTGGCAGTTGTGAAACAATTACCAGTCATCATTCACAGTTAAAAACCTACATATAGTAACTTAATTTCGTATTAACGAAAATGTGATTGGGAGTTTGATCAGTAAATAAATATAGGTTATTAAATTGGTATTTATCTGTATATATTCTACTCCCTTTATATACTACCACCAAAGTAATAAAAAAATCAAAATTTTTGATAACTGGGACAGTGTTTAAATAAAATAAAACCTTAACTACAAATCTACGGGGACCTTTGATTGTATCGGAGACTTTACATTTTCTAGGTGTAACATTATAAACACATTTAACCTTTTCCTTTCATGTTAGAAATGTGACTCACAGCACAATGTGTAGGTTGAGAGTGTTATTTTCCCCAAATAGTCAATAGTATTATTTTCCCTGCAATGTTGTATGCGCTTCCAGTCTTCGGAAGTAGGTTATCCCTTGACAATACTGTCTCACTCCAAAGACTGCAAAACTCAGCCATTAGATTTGTGTATGGTCTCAGGAAATATGACCATGTCAGTCAAGCACGAGAAAAAGCTAAAACACTTCCAATAAAGCATATATTTAGTTTGGAAGTGGCTTGTTTAGTCCACAAGATTCTGCCATCTAGTACACCCACTTATTTTAGGAACTTGCTGCGGGCTCGTTCAGAGGTTAGAGAACGTCGCACGCGCCAGGACAGCATGCTAGAGGTACGCAAAGTCAGACTCGAGGTGGGAAGGAATGCTTTTTCTTACTTTGCTCCCCAGGTATACAACAGAATTTAACAGAATGTCAAAGGACTCAGCTATGTATCTTTTTAAAGTAACCATAAGCTACATTTGGAATAGGATTATTTTAAAATGTAAGTTTTATAAAATATATTTTATTTTGTAATTTTAGCCTAGTCCTTAGCAATATACGTGTAATTTTTGTATTACTTGAGTTTTTTTTAACAAATTTTTGTTGAAAAACGCTCCAAATAATTTAAAATAAATTATTATAAATAATAAAATAAATAACAGTATTTATTTATTATTTATTTACTTGTATCTTAATTATAAAAACGATATATTTATTCTACCCAATGTCTAGTCTTGAATGTATTGTTTCTAGTTGTGTATAACTTAGATGTATGGAAGTTATTTCTAACCGAGGTTAAAATAATAATAGTAATAAGGAACATATAAAACTAAAAATATTTTTAAATAGGTTTTTAAATTTAGTGCTTCGTTGTGGCACAAATATGTCTGAGACAAAACCATTTAAAATGAAGCCAGTGAACGCGTATATTGTGGGTACATTGCATTTTATACATTTACAGTATATTTAAAAATTGAATTGATAATAATTCACAGGGAATATAACCACGATATTATTAATCCAGATTCTAATCCTTATATTTAATAATAATATTAATAATAATAGAGAAACAACGAACTCATGTATTAATTTATTCAGTGAACAGCTAACTATATATTACATTTAAACAATATTTTTATAGTTTTCTTACTAGCCTCATGTTTATAGTATTAATATGTATATTTTTGGTGAAAGGGTTATCGCTTTTCATATCTTCCTAAGAGAAGAATGTATTTTTTTCTTAATATTTAGGTAAAACTAGAATCATTTAAGAATTTGATTTTATTTCATTTATATCTTCACTTTTCAGTCTACGTGGCCAATGGCCTGTGCATGAACTTTATTCAAAGAGTGAAGTACTGATCTTCAGCCTATTTAGGAATTCAAACTTTTGACCCCGAATTTACTTTCCAAGGACGTAAGCACCTAGTCGAAATGTCAGAACATTTCTGCAAATTATTTCACTAACTATCGTAACTAATTTAAATGATTGAAGATAGCAAATTCCAATAATTGTATTGTAAATATAATTGTTGTACAATGATTATCCCTCAGAAAAATAACTGTCCCTCATTTATTACAATGTTACTTTAAAGGGAATCGTAGCGTTATTGTTTAAAGAAGAACTGACCGTTGCCATAAGTCATGAAATAAAAATTCTATACTGTTTGAGAAACGAAATGAGTAATTATATTTAGACTCAGCAAAATAACACCAATTCGTTGAGTATTGTTGTTGTGCACTTCAGTTGTTTAATCCCTGCATGTTTCCAGTCAAATGATTCATGATGTTTACGTCTCTGTAGTTTGCAAGTAGTATTGCGTTTTAACTGCCTACTGGTACATAAATAAGTGGATGTTACGACAGTTTGACTATAAAACATAGACATTGGTTAGATCATAAGCCAATTTATATGTTTGTGGATATCAAACAAAATAAATAAATACTCTGATTCTCCGTCGTAGACCTATTTATGGTTCACCTACCACGTATTTATGTAGTAGTTGTATTCGGAATAAATTTTTGATTTCGTATTTAATGTATAATGTAATAATTGCTGATAGTCAACGATATTTGTGTTTTTAAGATATACGTTATGTCTCAAGAACTTATATTCAGAGGAATTATAATAGGAAAGTATTTAGTACTTAATAGAAATCTCTAAACATAGGGCACTGGTACAGTCATGAAATTTAATTGTATATTTTATTGTTGTAATATATTATTTTTATGTTTATGTTTAAAAATAGCATGACAAACGTACAAAATATTTTTCACTACACTACTATGAGTTTAGCTGTTTTCGTTATGTGTTTACAGCCTGCGAAACATCATATTTTCAACAGCTGTCTATTGTTTATTACCAAAAGTAACATTGTTTACAACCGAAAATTTTCCACAGTCAAAAACACCTGTTTTTATTCCGTAGTGTAGTGAAAAGTATCGTTCAAAACTCGCGTGAAAGTGTTTTGTATGTTCTCGACCAATTGAAGTGCTCGACAAGTCTCGCACTTCAAACATATGGTCTCGAACATGCAAAACCTCACTTTCCACTCTTGTTATGAAATATACTATAGAAATATCATGTAGAATAATCATTAATTCTGTAAATCACAAATATTAAATTAATACAGTGCCGAATTCAATCAAATTAATTCATCCCTACCACTCATGATCAAATAGCTAAGTTTATGGATAGCTAAGTTCACTAAACTATCTGGCACGAACGGAAAGTGCCTGCCATTTGTGAACGCAATTTGGATACAGCATTTATTTTGCCTACCTAGAGATGTCACGGCGGTCTCTATCCAAATACTGGTCGATGTTTTGACTCAGCATACACACCCACACACAGATATTCAGTGTGTGTGAAAATATGATATTCAACATATACTTGCATGTCTTATAACACTAATAGAAAAATATATAAAACTTTACCTTATTACATCAGAATTAATGAACGAATCAATGAATGCCATTATTTAAAGGCGCAGTTACGACTATGTCCTCTGTTACAGTCAACCTAGAACCCACTCGTTTCGACAAAGGAAATATTATTTTTCAGTAATCACTAATTTGTTATATATTTTATTCTAAAAAAAGTTATAATATCAAAATGTGGAGGAATACCACTTAAAACCAGAGTGAACCAGGTAAATATAATAACCAAGTGAAATACTACTATCATCGTAGTTTTAATATTCAATCAGTTTTTATATTATCTGTTAAGAGAATACTTCCACAGTGAGACTATCCGTTTTATATGACAGGAGACTGTTACATTTCTGTATTCGTTAACAACTGTAAATATATTATAATTAATACACATTATTATTATTCATTAGTCATCTCTAAGACGTCGATCGTAAAGTTATGGGCGAATATGAGGAGTGAATGAGTGTGTTGAATGTACATGAACGAGTGTAGTCATTGTTACTATCTAGGTTTGACTTACCTCAGAAAGGACTATTTATTAATAGCACAATAGCAAGAGCCATAATGGACCTACAGCTTTACATGGAAATTGAACCACGTAGTGTTGGTCTGATTTTCAGCTAACTGACAAGTCTGACACTCAGTTCAACCTTGACTACCATTCAACACGGACACTCCAGACTTCTCTAGTAGTAAGTCAAAAATTTTCAAGCGATAATAATTTTGGAATTTTACTTAAATTTGGTTAGACCAAATTTTAAATTATTTTACATAATTTAATTTACAATAATAGAATTATTGAACGACATTTTGAAGCATAACAAACTATACCGAAACCTGTAGATAAATAGCTAAACATTGTGTGTTACTCCATTAAATATGGTATTCTGTCATGGTACAATAATTTTAACCTGTGTAATCAAATTTATTACCATTGCTTGTTAGTGAGCTTGAGTATTTGAAAATACCTGTACTTTGCAAATATTATACATAGCCATTTTTGCAGTTAATGTTCACGAATGTATACGTGTTAATGGACGCATCTTAATGTCTTACAACACTGCAGTCGTAAACGTAGGTAAGAGACATTACTTAGGAGCATATTCTGTACAGTTAATTGAAATGAACGTTTCCGTACGTAGTGGTCACTAGAGATGCAGTTTCACTCATTTTCCTGAGCTTGTTAAAGTTATGTTTTGGCGGGATGTGTTTACATTATCTATTTTATTTTTATATATTATTATATTTAAATATATTAATCAGTTCTATAGTTTAGCGGAAAAAAAGACTAAACAGTCCCTACTTTAAAGCATAAATATTGGTTATTTTTATTTAATTTAATTTTAATGTTGTGTTTGTACATAAGTATTTATCATTTGCTGGCCAATATACAATATTAGGAATAGTCCATATTTTTATATTACAAGTTTATTTGCTAATATTAACTCTTTTAAAGAAAAAGAGGGAAGTTATGTAGAAAATGTTAATTCTTTCTAACCTCACCTGTAAGTTTACCTCTGTACCTGTGAAGCTGAAGTTTAAGTGATAACCAACTACTTCCAGTACATATATATACCAGACCGTGAACTTCACAGTGTAAGACTTAATTATTTATATACCACAAGTATTGTTATTTGATATGTTGTGTTCAATATTGGTATTATTTATGTACTGTTGTATGTTATACATAGATTCATAAAACTGTAATCCCTCAATTAAGTAACTATGGATTTATAGATAGTATAAAATATTCTTATAGGTTCTGGTGGCAGACGGTTGTATTAAGCATTTATGTTGTAACATACTCAATATTAAATTTTTCTGTATCAATATTTATATTTACTAAAACATACTTTGGTAGTAAGGGTAATAGCTCCGATATGTCTAACATTTTATCATGACGATCATTTTGTATCGATAAATCACAAAATTATAAAAATATATTTTATTTCGCAAGGTAATATATTTTAAGATAGAGTCATTAAAATTCTTTTTTTGGGTGAGTATTATTAATCAGGTGTATAGTACTGATACAATAATAAAAAAATAATGCAATAATAAGTAATATACTTGTTTGCTGATGAGAAATGAGTGGAGTGATGTTTCATGCAAAATTATCTTAGATACTGTTCATGCTAACATGAATTCCCTGGTTTAGCTAAAGTACATGGGGAAAACGTTTGCCATTTGTGTGTGTAGAGTAAACAAATATGTATTTCTCTATGATTTCATTGTCTATAGTTAATTATTTTGTCTTTTAAATAAATGAAACGTAGAAAAGTAACTAAAATGTTAACTATTTGGCAGATACCTCTCTAGCTTGATACTGGCTAAAATAACTTTAACATGTTTCAAGTGACGTGGATATTAAGCAAGAGGATCTGATGTAAATTTGGTGAGGAAATTTACTTCTTCAGAGTCGCATTAAACTTACCGACAGATAATGAATTGGTTTTGAGCAGGTTGTTAACTATATAGAGTATATCCCAATGTATTATCTTATTGAACTGCCTCAGCAACACGCCAATATAACAGTTTTTAATTTTTAAGTTAATGAGGTTAATTTAGTGAATTTCATAACATTTCACTTATTTCATTTCATTCCGTACACATTTCATTATCTTCTGCTAAATATGTACCGTAATATTATTTTTTTGTTTGTAGAGCCTGATATAAAACTAAACAGCTAATGACTTATGAAAATAATATACTTTAAGATATTTGTAAAATGAGTAAATACTGTCTGATAAATTTTTCAAACAAACGAAAACACAAGTTTGTAAACGCCTGTTGTCAAACGTAAATCATATTATAGAACAATTGAACTTTAAAGTCAGATTATTGTTATTTTAAATTTGTATTGCAATAAATCAGTACTTTCAAAGAAATACTTAATTTATTTCGTAGGATAATACTATTTCACTATCAGTAATGAGAAATATACATGCATCATCACTTATAACTAATAGAAATAATTTTGCTAAAAGTATGCTCTCTCTTTATGAAATAACCACTTTACTGTTTGCATATTTCGGTTTTATTCAAGACGTAACTCATTCCGTATTTTTCTCAAGAATTTGATTGTAAATTCAACCTTAAAAAATGTATTCATGATATTTTTTACAACTTAAGTAAATAATATTGTTGGTTTTAATAGTCTTTTACAAATAATTTTCTTAGTTATATAGTAGGGTTTATATTTCTATGAATGAATATTGGTTTATAATATAAAGGACACATTTAATTTTGTATATATAATTCGATAAATAGACACATTATTAAGCATAAAAGAAGATTATTTAATATCATAAATCGTTGAATAAACTACTAGAAAAGAAATATTTATTTTCCAGCTATAATATAAATATCTTAAATCTCCACAAGATATTTATACCATAATTTAGATTCGAAACAGTCAATTTTATTCACGACGGTGAACGTACAAAATATTTATCTCACTCAGATGTTTTTTATTCTTGGAAACTTAAACAAAAGTTAATTAACAGAACAGGAATTTCTGTTCAAAGCATGCCAACCTGGTTTACATTGATACAATGTGAATGTCCGTTACAAACATCTTTTAAACCGTGATATTGCCGAAATATAGCCGTGACTGAATGAACGTCGTCTGATCAGAAAAGCATTTCCACAACTAAACACATTTGAATTCAATTCGAGTTTAATTGGCCCACTCACCCGCCCATACGTGAACAGTGGTACTGAATAGGCCCACCACCCACCTATACATGAACAGCGGTATTGGCCCACCCACCCGCCTATACATGAACAGCGGTATTGGCCCACGTACTCGCCCATACACGAACATGGTATTGGTATGGGTGTTCTGATAAACGTTTAGAATCATTGACTCAAACAAATTCATGAGCATATACATTAATGTATTATGCTGCTAACTTAGGTCAAAATACATATTCCAGACGTAATAAAACAATTTAAATAAACTAATTATGTTTCCTCAAGAATTGTGTTTGTATTGCATGCATTCGTCCCATTATATTGATCGAAAGCATCTTCTCAAGTGGTTTCGATAATTGAAAAAAGACGACTATTTAGGAGTGAAATATAAAATATTATTCTTTAAAATGTTTATTGAATAAAATAATTACAAACTAATGAACCACTATATTCTACCTTTAAATGCAATTTACAATCATTTTAATACTACGGTCGAACAGTACATTTAAAATAAAACTGCACATTTTAAAACATGGAAAAATGGTATTTCTACTTCATGTTGAAAAACGCTACAATTCCAATGAAAAGGAAACAAACTCATTGAACTACAGGTAATATTTTTCAACACATCAAAAGTTAAATAAAATAATATTATTAAATTGCCTTAATTTATTGATTGATTTTTAATTTTGATATTACTTCTAACCTTAATCATTGATATTAAAAAATTACAGATTCCAGTTGCCTAAACTTTTGAATCCTGATATAATTAAACCTAGGTTGTACGTTTCTTTGAACATTATTTTATCATAATATATATTAAAATTTCGTGAATAAAAATTTATTTACGTAAATAACTTTACGAAGCATTTTATGGCCAGTAATACCTTGTATATATACTGCTTTAGTTGCTATACATTTCGTATATTTATAAATAATTGACTAATAATATCCCCTCCATGTAACCGAAGTCATGAAGAAGTTGAATATATAGAGTATATGTTATCTTATATTAAAGATTGTGTTTGTATATATTTATTTGTGTATATTATATTTGGGTATATATACAAGAATGAGCAAAATTTTTTTGAACACATATATTTCTTTTAAGTTTTAGTTAGCTGAAATAAAATAAAAACACTGTCCAAAAAATATAAATTTATTGCCGACGTGGTGGCTCAGTGACCAATTCCTCGGACTGCGGAGGGCAAGGTCTAAGGTTCGAATCCCCACTGAAACAACGGTCGGTACTTCCCTCATTGAATAAAGTTCATACACAGGCTTGCAGGCCCATGTGAACTGACGAGTGAACTTAAAAAAAAAGAAAAGAAAATTTGTAATGCGTAGAAATGTAAGGACATTTTTTAGTATGTGATGAGTAATCTTTTATATTATATGTAATAGGTTTGCATGCTTTATTAGTATCGTAGTATTTAGAACATTAATACATACAACTGTGAATATAAATAACTGTATGACCTTCAACTCTGGAAAAATTGAATTATCTCTAGTGACAGAATAAAGGAAGCCCTAAGAGATTAAACAATGGCTGTAACTCGAGTTGATTACAATGGCTGATGAAGTTTCCACAGTTGAGCTCCATCCTGGTGAGCGGAATTCTTAATCACAGGAAACTAGACGAATCACTAATCACAGGAAACTAGACTAGTCACTAATCACAGGAAACTAGACGAGTCACTAATCACAGGAAATGTTGCCTTTGGCTCAAAGATAATTTAAATGGCACGTAATTGTAAATACAATGTGTCAAAGAGAAGCTGTGTAAATTGGTACATTAATACAATAAGTAAAAGATAATCTGTTATCACATAAAGTCCTAATACAAGTTTCAAAACGTAATATGTATAACGAGTAGTAAAAGTAAAAAATAAAGGAAGCTATGTAGGCTGGGAGTGTAAATACATTGAGTCAACGAGAAGCTACCCTGACCAAACGGTCCAAAGTGACCTTTGATTACTGAGCAAATAGTAACGGTTCATTAAAACAATTAAAATGTTCCTCAGTTTAAGTGTGTAAAATGGTCACTCTCCCCTCTCTCTTTTTTCTCCCCCACTTTCTCGACAAGTAATTTCATAAAATCTGGCATTTTTTCGTTCATCGCAAACAAAAACGTTAGAATTTGACTAACAATACAAGCACAAAATGCACTTGTAAAATAAATAATAAATTTATAATTTTGTGACCACATTGTTTGCAACTGTAAAACATAATTTTTCACATTGAAGATGGGACTTAGTTTCTTACTGGGTGAGACACACCTTCTAGGTTTAATGTACCATCCACTATCCACCTTTACTGAAGAAGGGGAGGTAAAAAACACAAACTACACACGGGCATGCGAGTGTTCGTGTGCGTGTGCGTGTGCGTGTGTGTGTGTGTGTGTGTGTGTGTGTGTGTGTGTGTGTGTGTGTGTGTGTGTGTGTGTGTGTGTGTGTGTGTGTGTGTGTGTGTGTGTGTGTGTGTGTGTGTGTGTTTGTCTGTGTGAATCAGTGTGCTCCAATTCGTAAATAGTTTATTAATACAATTTGATCTCACAACATATTAAACACTGAATAACATTTAAAACAGTCTGACTAGTGGTTTAGTTCTGTAACGCAGATGTCCAGTGCCATTTAAAAAATATTCTTTGAAGGGCGGAAGGTGGCTTATGTGGGTGAGTTATTGAGGGTTTTGTATGAGCAAGGGGCGTAGGTGTGTATGTTGTGAGTAGGTTATTGAGGATATTGTTTGAGCAAGGGAGGTAGGTGTGTATGTTGTGAATGAACGAGGTTGTGTGCATATCAAGGTAGGAAGGTAGCTTATGTGTGTGAGTTAGTGCGGACGTATGTATAGGTAAGGGAGGAAGGTGATTTATGTGTGTGAGTTAGTGAGGGCGTTTGCGTGGGCAAGGGAGGAAGGTGATTTATGTGTGAGTGAGAGCATTTGCATGAGCAAGGGAGGAAGGTGATTTATGTGTGTGAGTTAGTGAGGGCGTTTGCGTGGGCAAGGGAGGAAGGTGATTTATGTGTGAGTGAGAGCATTTGCATGAGCAAGAGAGGAAGGTGATTTATGTGTGTGAGTTAGTGAGGGCGTTTGCGTGGGCAAGGGAGAAAGGTGATTTATGTGTGTGAGTTAGTGAGGGCATTTGCGTGGGCAAGGGAGGAAGGTGTTTTATGTGTGTGAGTTAGTAAGGGCGTTTGCGTGGGCAAGGGAGGAAGGTGATTTATATGTGTGCGTTAGTGAGGGCGTTTGCGTGGGCAAGGGAGGAAGGTGATTTATGTGTGTGAGTTAGTGAGGGCGTTTGCATGGGCAAGGGAGGAAGGTGATTTATGTGTGTGAGTTAGTGAGGGCGTTTGCGTGGGCAAGGGAGGAAGGTGATTTATGTGTGTGAGTAGTGAGGGCATTTGCATGGGCAAGGGAGAAAGGTGATTTATGTGTGTGAGTTAGTGAGAGGGTTTGCATGGGCAAGGGAGGAAGGTGATTTATGTGTGTGAGTAGTGAGGGCATTTGCATGGGCAAGGGAGGAAGGTGATTTATGTGTGTGAGTTAGTGAGGGAGTTGCTTGGGCAAGGGAGGAAGGTGATTTATGTGTGTGAGTAGTGAGGGCATTTGCATGGGCAAGGGAGGAAGGTGAGTTATGTGTGTGAGTTAGTGAGGGCGTCTGCATGGGCAAGGGAGGAAGGTGATTTATGTGTGTGAGTAGTGAGGGCATGTGCATGGGCAAGGGAGAAAGGTGATTTATGTGTGTGAGTTAGTGAGGGGGTTTGCATGGGCAAGGGAGGAAGGTGATTTATGTGTGTGAGTTAGTGAGGGCGTTTGCATGGGCAAGGGAGGAAGGTGATTTATGTGTGTGAGTTAGTGAGGGCGTTTGCGTGGGCAAGGGAGGAAGGTGATTTATGTGTGTGAGTTAGTGAGGGCATTTGCATGCGCAAGGGAGGAAGGTGATTTATGTGTGTGAGTTAGTGAGGGCGTTTGTGTGGGCAAGGGAGGAAGGTGATTTATGTGTGTGAGTTAGTGATGGCATTTGCATGGGCAAGGGAGAAAGGTGATTTATGTGTGTGAGTTAGAGAGGGCGTTTGCATGGGCAAGGGAGGAAGGTGATTTATGGGTGTGAGTTAGTGAGGGCGTTTGCATGGGCAAGGGAGGAAGGTGATTTATGTGTGTGAGTTAGTGAGGGCGTTTGCATGGGCAAGGGAGGAAGGTGATTTATGTGTGTGAGTTAGTGAGGGCATTTGCATGGGTAAGGGAGGAAGGTGATTTATGTGTGTGAGTTAGTGAGGGCGTTTGCGTGGGCAAGGGAGGAAGGTGATTTATGTGTGTGAGTTAGTGAGGGCGTTTGCATGGGCAAGGGAGGAAGGTGATTTATGTGTGTGAGTTAGTGAGGGCGTTTGCATGGGTAAGGGAGGAAAGTGATTTATGTGTGTGAGTTAGTGAGGGCGTTTGCATGGGCAAGGGAGGAAGGTGATTTATATGTGTGAGTTAGTGAGGGCGTTTGCGTGGGCAAGGGAGGAAGGTGTTTTATGTGTGTGAGTTAGTGAGGGCGTTTGCTTGGGCAAGGGAGGAAGGTGATTTATGTTTGTGAGTTAGTGAGTGCGTTTGCATGGGCAAGGGAGGAAGGTGATTTATGTGTGTGAGTTAGTGAGGGCGTTTGCGTGGGCAAGGGAGGAAGGTGATTTATGTGTGTGAGTTAGTGAGGGTGTTTGTGTGGGCAAGGGAGGAAGCTGATTTATGTGTGTGAGTTAGTGAGGGCATTTGCGTGGGCAAGGGAGGAAGGTGATTTATGTGTGTGAGTTAGTGAGGGCATTTGCATGGACAAGGGAGAAAGGTGATTTATGTGTGTGAGTTAGTGAGGGCGTTTGCATGGGCAAGGGAGGAAGGTGATTTATGTTTGTGAGTTAGTGAGTGCGTTTGCATGGGCAAGGGAGAAAGGTGATTTATGTGTGTGAGTTAGTGAGGGCGTTTGCGTTGGCAAGGGAGGAAGTTGATTTATGTGTGTGAGTTAGTGAGGGCATTTGCATGGGCAAGGGAGAAAGGTGATTTATGTGTGTGAGTTAGTGAGGGCGTTTGCATGGGCAAGGGAGGAAGGTGATTTATGTTTGTGAGTTAGTGAGTGCGTTTGCATGGGCAAGGGAGGAAGGTGATTTATGTGTGTGAGTTATTGAGGGCGTTTGCATGGGCAAGGGAGGAAGGTACGTATGTAGGAATGTAGGCAAGGGAGGAGGGCAAGGGAGGAATGTAGTGATACATCTAGTGGTACAAAATGCACGAATATTATGGTGATCGATTTTAGTGAACCACGCTCACCATCCTCAGACCAGAGGGATTCACAAAAGAATGGAAAATGTTGTTCAACAACTCAATTTATTGGCCTATGATCACGTGACCCCATTGGCTGGAATCGTCAAAATGGCGGCTGCTGTGATATTATTGGTTAATATCTATTGGCTATTACTTCTCTTCTTTTATTACTGAAGATAAATTATTAAAAACTATTTCAAAATCAATATTAACCTGTTCATTAATTAATTTATCAAGATTCTTAAATCTTTCTTTAAAAATAAAGAGCTCTTCCCAAGCATTCATAATACGACCCTTCTTACAAACATTTAGAATATCTACATTTTCATCTATTCTATTCAAACTGTGGGTACAATTCAGAAGGTGTTTAGCTACATTAGGTCTTTCAGGTTTAATATGTTTAAAAGCAGATACACTATTTTTATATCTTTTGCTAAAATGTACAGTCTGACTTATGTACAAAATATTACAATCATTAGAGTTATTTCTATATATTCCTGAATTATTGAATTTATCTTCACTTTCAATATTCGGGTGTAAAATATTGGACATAGTAATACAAGTCTTAAAAGCTACTGATAAATTGAATTTCTTAAATCTATTACCAACTCTTTGTGTAAACGGTCCATTGTAATGGAGGGATACATACTTCTTTTGTTCTTTATCGGATTTTTATTTTTTAAGTATTGTATGGTTTTCGTCTCGAATTTTATTTTCTATTTTCTTTTTAGTTTTACTTCCAATCTCATCAATTATTGATGCCTTATTTTATTTTATTTATTTACGGTTTAAACCATTTACAGAATTGGCAATAAAGTGACAAGTATACATTATGTATCAATTTTGCTATGTGAGCTGTGTGACTGATGTGATGCCTTGTATCCATTTGCAACAGCTATTGATTTTATTACATTTATTTCTTGTTTTCTATCTGCAACACTTAAGGGTATTGAATACGCCCTATCTAACATACTTCTGAAGCTAGCTGTTTTGTGAGACGGGGGATGGAAAGAACTGTTATTTATTTTACAATTTGTTTGGGTAGGTTTCCTGGAAATTCTATATGAAATTTTACTATGTTCACGAATTATTTTTAGATCTAAAAAGTTAATTTCATTCGTAGATTCCAGTTCACTGATGAAATTAAGCTTCTGGTGGTGACAATTAATGCTGAAGCTACCTGTTTAGTGAGACGGGGGGTACAACTGTATATGTACCAACACGTATTATGCTAATTAAAAAACTATATTTAATTTTACTAAATAACACTTACCAACAAGAGGATAATTGAATTTTATATGGTAAGGATGAAATAAAATATAACTCTTAAAGCACTTCTGGTTTTATCTATTCCATATATTATGATGAGTTTAGTACTTTATTTTACTATTCAATAGTAGTATATATATATATATATATATATATATATATATATATATATATATATATATATATATATATATATAATTTATAAATCAAACGCTCGGATTGTCTTTAAAAGTTAAAATTTTCATACTTGAGCACATATATTATAAAATTAAAATCATAGTGTAAGTTGCTTTACAAAGTCATTGAAACTATAATTCCTAATTATGTTATAGCACGTGACGATTTGTTGTTAATTTTTTTAAATCCAAATTTATCTTTATGTCTTTTTTCTTAAGTTTAAAAAAATTTAGTATATTTATCCAAAACTAATGTTACTTGCTAAGTAAAAAGACTTTTAACTATCTAACTTCATTTCAATTAGTATCCAAAAACTTTACTAATATACTCCTGAAATATTTTAGCCATATTCCTAATAATTATCGTAAATTCATTCACCATCAATTACATGATCACCGACTGAACTTATTTATTTGTATATTATCACAATTATTGCCATACTTTAAAGATTTACAATATCACTAAGATATAAATATTAAATTGTACATTTAATTAATTTTCGTGTATTACAAATGTTAGTAATTCAGTAAACGTTAATATAGGAAAATAGAAGACCACTTATACCGTACTTGCAATTTGCTAGACGTGAGAAATGGTTCAATATAAACTGAATCAATTGATAGAAGGCAAGTAACATAAGTACAAAAGCTCATTAGGTAAACTGGGAATGGAACCAAGCCAAGTTGCTCGACTTAAACATAAACTTACTAAACGGGGTAACAAATCCTCAACTGTTGAACCTTCAACAAAATTTACATGGTACACTTAACGAGTGCTACCCTCCAGAGTTTTATTTGTTTTAAAAAGTTTTACAGCTCTATGCAATATTTTATTGGTGAAATGACTGTTCCATACATATAAATTTGCTGTTAGAAAATTGGGATGAACATTTTGTGGTATCAGAAACGTGAGTAGTGTAACTGTCATAACCTTCAAAGTTTTGTAGGTTAAGATGTTGCAACAAATACTATCGCAGTCCACCCTCACGTTGACGTAACTCTGGTGCGGCTCACTACTTGGACATCCTTCGGAAACAGATTCTTATCAGTTGTAGTGGCATAGTCAGTACCGTACAGGTTCCTACTTCCGAAGAACACTGGTTCTAATCCTACTGACTGTTATTATACTTTTTGCTTCAGAAAGCTTATATAACCAAGAACTCCACATTTTTCTGATTAAACTTAACTTCTATTCTGTTGACAGTTTTATTTATTTATTTATTAGGCATATTTATTTATTATTATTAATATTATTTTGTCTGTTGCAATTTATTTCTTGTAAACATTGTTTTATCTAAAAGCATCACAATGTAATTTATCTTAGAAACAACAAAAAATGGTAAGGACACTATAGTGTATAACAATTATAAATTCCGTGAATGTTACACAGTCAAGAGTAGATATGTAGTATGGCGCTATCTTGGTAAAAGTTGTAAGGCCTCCATTAAAACTAATAGTGAAAAGACGGCTATATATTATTCTAATGACTCTCATAGTGGACAACATCCGGTAACAATGAGAGGGATGACTCCATCTCCTCCTCAACATGGGAGACCCTTTAAGCTCATGACCCCTCAAAATAAAACGGCCTCAGCAACTAATTCTAATTCATCGGTCACTGCAAGATCCCCTGCTGCACTTCCTGTGGACACATCTCTTGCCCTGCAACAGACGGAAACTACACTGGAAGGCTCCAACCCCCTAAAAGATCTGCTTGCTGAAAATAACACACTAAAGGAAGTGTTAGAGAAGCTTCGTAATCAGATGAGCATTATATTAGATCACTCGATAAGTTCTGATCAACGGCTTCTCCAATATACGGAAAATGTTTTCTTACCTCCGAACTCTATGTCCTCCTCCACTCCTGTTACCTCAACTGGTTGCAAGTTAACTAGTAATAGAATGACACAAACCGAGGATGTACGTAACTGTGATTTCAATGGATCCAACAATAAAATCCACGATCTTGATGAGCGAATTGCAATGTTGAGTCGTCCGTGTGAAACATGCATTATCCTTAAGGAAGAGTCTAAAAATATGATTCAAAGCATAAGATGTCTTGAAGCAGAGAACGCACAGCTAAAAAATAATATTCTGCCTAATTCACCTCCTTTACCTCAGAATTTACATTCATACCCTCGTTTGACGCTCCGTAACAGTTTTGAACTATTAAGTGGGGAAGATAACATTAGAACACAAGACGTTCCAGTCTTTGTTACTGTAAGTGGCGAGAAGAATAGAATTAAGAAGAACATAAATAAAAAGCGTCCGAAGACAAGAAAAAATGAATCAAAGATGGACGTAGATGAAACAGGAAGAAAGAACTTTAACACTGAAAAAAACATATTCATACCTTTCAAAAACGTAACAGTTATTGGGGATAGCCATATACGTAATCTAACAGCATTAATGCGTGATAGAGTAACACACGGCACTGTTATATCAGGCGTATGCAAGCCTGGAGCTGGTATCGGTGGTATAAATCCAACCACCCCACCTCCACCTAACCACTGCTACGTTATTATGGCTGGCACTAATGACGTTGACGCCGGGAGAGAGAACTTCATTTTTAGCCATCTAGAGCAGATGCTTCAGTCACTAAAGGAAGCCTCTAAAGTCCTTATCGTGCCGCTTACCACTAGGTATGACCTCCACCCCAAGAGCTCAGTCCACCGCACCGTCAATGAGGTAAACAGCCACATATCTGAGTTATGCAGTCGCCATCAGGGCGTGGAGTTGGTAGACATCAGGTGCATCGCCCGGCGTCACTTCACCGCTCATGGATTACACCTGATACATAGTGGAAAGCGTCTGTTGGCCAGTGTGATTATGGAGAGGATGGCCCACATGTCTACTCAATACCACTGTACGTGTATGGGTGGGTGGGTCAATACCACTGTACGTGTATAGGTGGGTGGGTGGGTCAATACCACTGTACGTGGATGGGTGGGGGGGTCAATACCACTGTACGTGTATGGGTGGGGGGGGTGGGTCAATACCACTGTACGTGTATGGGTAGGCGGGTGGGTCAATCCACTGTGACTGTTAGAGGAAGTCTCAAGTGTAATGTCTAACAAATGTGGAGTCATGAAGGAAATGCAATCCAAAATGTGATAAGCTTCATTATGTTATTTCAGCAACCATGCTTTAAAAGGTGCCTTTTCCCTAAGCAAAAATAATTAATTAAAAATTCAATTACAAACTTTATAACACTAAAATGTTTCTTAAGTTTAGATATATACAGTATTGTCAACCTAAGGTACAATACTGTATAGTTAGAGACCTCGCAATCGCATACCTGCATCAAAACCATCTACAACTGCAGCCACCACCACGTCATCAGCTGCCCCCATTGTATTACCGTATGCAACTTATGCGGACGCTGTCTCCAAGTCGGTCACTAATAGTTTGCCAAATTATCAGCAGCTAAATACTAATGTTATTGCTATAGAAAATAATAGTTTTTTAGGCAAGCCAACTCTTGACACCACTAATCCTGTATGTTCAACTGTGACATCCCGTCATTCATCAGATCCATTTCATTTTTTATAAACGTAAATAACTCTTTGATAACTGCTCACAACATTGTTACTAATAATAGTTTAAAAGATAAGATGAATGCTATTTATAAAGACAACATATTACCTAAGTGTCCTGTTGCTCCTAGAACTAATGAGCATTTCTGTAACGATGTTTCTGAGACTAATGTGGATAATCAAAGCAGACTTAGTGTTAACATTTTCCACCAAAATATGCAAAGTCTCAGTAATAAAATAGGTCAGCTTGAGGTTGTTTTGCATGATGAGGTTGTGGACATAGTGTGTCTTAGTGAGCATTGGCTAACTGGTGACGAGACAGTCGCCCTCTCATTGGACGGCTATCACCTGGTGGCTGCCTACTGCAGGTCTTCTGTGGGACGTGGCGGAGTGGCAATTTTATTGAGAGATGGCCTAATTGGCAAGAAAAGAGATGATATCCTGCAACACAGCTTAGAGCGAGTCTTTGAAGTGGTGGCAGTATCGGTCCCAGCTACAGTATAAGAGTGACTGTGGTCTGTGTATACAGGCCCCCTTGCGGTCGGTTTTCCCTTTTCATTGAGAGGTTGAATTCTGTACTTTCCTTACTGAAAAAGGATCTGAATCATATTTTAATTTCTAGGGACTTCAACGTTAATACTTTAGAACAGTGTCAAGAGACAACTCGATTTCTCGATTTATTGAATAGCTTTCAGCTTGTCCCTACCATTCATGGTATCACTAGAGTATCAGGAAACAGTGGTTCCTGTTTGGATAACATCATTACAAATTTCCCAGCGACCTGTTTTAAGTCCAATATTTTACATACTTCCATTTCCGACCACGAGGGTCAAATCATGCGTTTATTTCCTCCATCATCACAAAAATTGAATGCCAATCATTCACATAGTAAAAAAAAAAACGGTTCGTTCATTTAGTCAAAATAATAAACAAAAATTTCTTGGTTACCTTCAATCTGAGTCATGGGATCAAGTTTTTCAGGAAAAGTCAGCTGATGCTATGTTTTCCAAATTTACAGATATTTTCATATATTATTTTTTAAATTCATTTCCTCTTGTTAAGAAAAGAACAAGAAACCCTGGACGACCTAAGTGGCTAACTGAACAGGTATTGGAAAGTCGGCGGCGTCTTTGAGATGCCTACGTTCTGCAGAGACGTGGACCTCCAGCACTCAAAAATTACTACAACCTGCTAAAAATCCACCATCATAAACTTACAAGGGAAGCAAAATCTAAGCAAGCAAAGGAGTTCACAACGACTAGCTCTAATTCCTCCAAAGCCACTTGGCAGGTTATCAATAGTTGCAGGAACTCCCATAAACAATCTAAAGGTAGTGGTGTGGACGAGCTGGTTCATGAGGGGCAAAGTGTACGTGATCCGACACTAATAGCTGCGATTCTTAATCAGTCTTTCGTGAATGTAGCAGAGAATCTGGGTCTGCATCAACCTCAGAATCCCCCTCAACTTAAGCAATCATTATTTTCTCACATTAAACATGTTCCTAATTCCCTGTATTTCTCTGAGATACTGGTTTCTGAAAGTATTAGTTCTGTAAACCTTTTGAAAAATAGACTCCATGGACATATTTGGTATCTCGTCAAGTCTTTTGAAGGAATATGTTCAAGAGCTGGCACCTATCTTGACTAATTTATTTAATTTCTCTATATTGGAAGGTGTATTTCCTACTGACTTAAAAATCACCAAGACGATACCAGTTTTGAAAAAGGGAACAAGCGGATCTGACCCTAAATCCTACAGACCTATATCAATTACTCCGATTATATTTAAAATTTTTGAAAGAATTGTATTTAACAGACTACTTTTTTTTAATCTCAACAACATAATATCGGAGAGCCAGTTTGGATTCAGACCAAACTTGGATACATCTTCTGCAGTAGCATCAGCCATGAAGCGTGTACTGACCTCAAATCAAATCAAATCAAGTTTATTTTGCCAAGACATTATAAAATGTATAGCAATCGTCAAAATGAAATTAAATATTCAAATTAATACATTCATACCACATCGAAACCTCATTCAAACATACATCATTTTCAGTCACACATTCATTCATGCCTAATTCCCACTTCCGGCGCCGGTTGTCAGTCATCTGATTATGTGGTCTCCCAGTTACATGCCATATACTCGTCAGCACTATAAAATGCATGAGACGCTAAAAAGCGTTTAAGACGAGTTTTTAACGCCTTGGGCGTTGGTGCATTTTTAATTGAGTCCGGTAATTTGTTGACAAAACGAACGCCCGCGTGTGAGGGCAAGCGTTCGTAGACTACCGTCCTGTGGCTTCCAGTTCGGTAGTCATCTCTGTGTCTGGTTTCGTGCGCGTGTATATCCCGCCCACTTACCATGGCACTTTTACATATGCAAAACATTGTTGTTTCCAATATGTAAAGACATGGCAGTGTCAATAGTTTCAAGTTTTTGAACGCTTCTCTACAAGATTCTCTGAACTTTAACTGTGCAATTATACGAATCGCTTGTTTTTGCAATATAAACGCTCTGCTGAACTGATTATTTGTTGAAGCTCCCCACAGCACTACACCGTAGGTGAGATGAGGGTAGATCAAGCCGTAATACGCCGTCATCAGAACCTGAGTTGGGCAGAATTTGGCTAAAGTTCTCAAGACATAAATGCCTGAGGACAATTTTGAGCAAACATGGTCGATGTGATAATTCCAGGTCAACCCTCGATCCAGGTGTATTCCCAGGAATTTTGAACTAGCAGCCCCATTTAGTAGGGTATCCCCCAACCAAACTGTTGGCCTTTCAATGATATTTTGTGGTCGCAACGAAAAAGTTAATACATTACATTTGGAGGGGTTTACTTCGAGATTGAGACTATTGAAATGCTGAACGCAATTGTTTAAATCAACAAAGGATTGTTGTTCTAGGAGTGGTTTTACTTTGTTGTTGAACAAGAGGGTCGTGTCATCCACATACTGTATGAGTCCCCCATGCAGTAGTGCTGACCCTATGTCGTTGACATAGATAAGAAAAAGAATTGGGCTGAGTATTGAACCCTGAGGGACTCCATATCTCAGCTCAATAGGTTCAGAGAATTTATCTGAAATTTGGACGACTTGGGATCGGCTGTGCATAAAAGAGTGAAGCCACTTGAGCGGAATGCCTCTGATGCCGTAAAATTCAAGTTTGTCAAGCAGCGTAGCGTGGTCTACAGTCGAATGCTTTGGACAAGTCGAGAAATACACTTTGTGTGTACCTTCGACCTTCCAATCCCTCGACAACCTTTTCAACGAGACTCACGACTGCGCCGATTGTTGACTTTCCTTTTCTGAAACCGAATTGGTCATTAGAAAGAAGGTTGTGTTTATTTAAGAACTGAATAATTCTATTTAAAAATAGTTTTTCAAAGACTTTGCTGAACACTGGCAAAATAGAGACAGGCCTATAATTATTTGTGCAATAAGGGTCATTTTTCTTAAGAATTGGACACACTTTTGCAATTTTTAGGAGTGAGGGAAAAACTCCATGTTCAAAAGATAAGTTTATCAATTTTGTCAAAGGTGGAATAACATGTTTTGAAAATTGTTTGACAAGCCACGTGGACATCAAATTTATATCGTTTGACTTTTTGGCTGGGAGCTGCTGAATAATTTTCTCGAGCTCTTCTTCAAGAACCGGAGTTAGTACCATTGAGGTAACTGGGCTCCGCAGATGCGAATGGGTTTCTTGTGGAGTTAATGGTCGTTCTCGTAGCTCACAGACAACAGACGTGAAAAATCTGTTAAACTCATTCGCCACCTCGGTCCTGTTCTCCACAAGTTTTCCCCCAATTTTAACTTTTATTTGTTTCGATTTTTTTCTGCTTATTGTTTATGATGTTCCAGACAGTTTTGGAAATATTTTTAGAATAATTTATTGCTTTGGAAACATCATATGCCTTTGCGGCTTGGATAACCTTCTTGTAAATTCTGTTGTAATTTTGGTAAAATACTTTGAAATTTTCATTTACGTTTGTTTTGTTAATTTCGGAGAAAAATTTGAGTTTTTCTCTCGAAACTAAAATTCCTTTGGTTATCCATTTGTTACTTGTCTTTTTGGGCAAAGCATTATTTTTTTTTGTGGGACAGTATGCATTTAAGTAAAAATTCAGGCAGTCTGAAAATGATTTAAAATTATTTTCGACTGACTGAGATGAATCTATGAATTCCCACTTTTCTTTAGAAATAGAAGCGTTGAGGAGAGCAATGTTACTTGGCCTTAAGTCTCTTATTGTTTTTGAAATGTTGGGCTCCCTTTCTATTTTATCTCCGCTAATTACAGCCTCTTGGCCGTAGTGGTCAGAAATCGCTGTATTGACCACGTACACTGCGACACTTGATAGATTAGTGATGACGTTATCAATCGCAGTTTGAGTCGTTGCTGACACCCGCGTTGGTGTCTTGATTAACAATTTGAGGCCAAACGTTCTTAGCAAATCAACAAATCTTTTGGTGGATGTAGAATTGTCGTCCAACGCTTCAATGTTAAAGTCACCCATAAGGATAAAATCCTGTTTATGAGTTGACAGTTCCATTAGCAATGATTCGAATTTTGAAAAAAATGTTACTTCGTTTCCACTGGGAGACCTGTAGATTCCAATTATGATAATTTTAGACTTTTGTGTGTGAAATTTTATTCCGACTGCTTCGAAATCCTTTTCGATTACTTCATTGACAATGAACGTGTCGAAAGCATAGTTTTGTTTTACAAAAATTGCGACTCCTCCTCCTTTGGAGAGTAGTCGACAATATGAATTGGCTAAACTGAAATTAGAAATTCGACAACGATCGATGTTGTTGTTATTGAATCCATTTTCGGTTACCACAAGTACGTCTGTTTGTAACTCCTCACACATGACTTGAATTTCCTCTAGTTTGTTGGTGGCAAATTGGGCGTTTTGGTGAAGCAGTCGTATTGTATTTTGATTGAATTTTGAGGTTGTGTGTGTTCTTAGAATCGAGTCTTAGAACCTCTCTTGATTCTGGCGACCACACTGTAGGCCTTTTTTGCGATCTTAGTAAGGCCTTTGATGTTGTTGATCATGTCATTCTCTTACAGAAACTGGCTGCATACGGCGTCAGGGGTTTTCTTCTTAACTGGTTCAGGTCCTACTTGTTTGCTCGAGTCCAATGTGTCCAACTTTCTAGCTTTGGTGAAACCCACACGTCTGAATTTTCTACTGTCAAAACAGGCGTGCCTCAGGGCTCTGTCCTGGGGCCTTTGCTTTTTATCCTCTATATAAATGATCTTCCTAAATACGTTAACCCTGGTATAGATAATTCACTACTCTCTGTTTCTTTATTTGCTGACGATACATGTCTCATTTTAAATCACAATAATTTTTCTTCTATAGTCGATATTTTTAATCACACTTTCTCTCAACTTATTTAGTGGTTTTCATCAAATAAATTGTACCTAAATGTAGCCAAAACCAGTATTATTGAATTCCATCCTCAACGCACATATAATATTCCAAACATATTTTGCATGGGCGACACTATTTTGGACAACGCTCTGTCAACTAAATTCCTTGGAATCTATCTAGATTACAATTTGTCATGGGGCACTCATATTTCTAAGCTAGGGAGCCAGCTGAACTCCGCTATATTTGCCCTGAGATGTTTGTCTTCATTCGCCTCTAATAAGATCCACAACCTCGCGTATTATGGCCTTATTGAGAGTCGATTGAGATATGGAATTCTTTTCTGGGGTTTCTGTAATTCTACTTTATTTAATCGAATATTTATCCTTCAAAAGAGGGCGCTAAGGACCACAGGGCCAGCTGTAGGGAGCTCTTTCGGGCGAGTGGTGTCCTCACACTACCCAGCCTTTTAATATTTGAGGTGGTGGTATATGTTTTTAAAAATAAAATCAAATTCCCTATCCATAATTATAACTACAATACTAGATGTAAAAACAATTTTACCATTGAAAAGTACAATCTGGATCTTTTTAAAAATTGTGTTTTTAGTTTTGGCCCTAAATATTTTAATCTTCTCCCTCAAAATATAAAAACAATAAATAGTTTATCTCAGCTGAAAACATGTTTGAGAAGCCATTTGGTCGGGAGGGCTTTCTATACCATCGATGAGGCTCTAATGCAGCCTTAAGGGGTAATGTTGGCTGTTTTATTTAACTAAAATATTTTTCTTAATGTAGCAGCTCTTACTGTAATAAAATAAATGTCAATATTGGCTTGTGTAGGCTATAGTGAAAAATTTTCTTAGAAATAATTTACATATGATTTTATTTGCGTATTATTTTATGTTCTTGATTAATGATGTTATTTTTGTATTATGACTTGCATAGAAAACTGTAACAGTTCATATTGTGTCAATAAATTAATCTTGAATCTTGAATCTTGAACTTAAATGGTCTCAGTCATTGTCATTTGTAATTTAGTCCAATTGTTTCTATATGAGCTTTTTTTAATTGATAACACATTTTATATGCAATATACATTTAATTTATTTATTGTTAAAGTTAACGCTTATGTATAAATACGATAGAGTAACTAATAAGGTTTTATAAAAACGTTTATAAAACTGCAAGAGTATAAATGGCATAGTAACTTTAATGAAAAACAGCATATCTTAATTATTTTAGTATAGTTTACATTAAAACTAATTGTTTGTTTTTTGTATTCCCACAGAGGACGTATCTCAAGTATTTGTTTTTATACTACTCACATTATTATTGAATTTAATTTGATATAACTCTGTTTAATATTTAAACTGTAAGTAAAACATTATTAATTGATAAGTATATTTATTTATGTAAATTGTAATCTAAAAATTATGTTTAAATTGTTTAATATTACATAGTGTTATGACTGGTGTATTCTAATTATTCTCAAGTCGAGATTAAAATCAGTAATTTTCATATTATTGCAAATTATATTGCATAGTATAATTTACAAGAAAAATATTGAGAAAAAGTTAAACTGCAGGAATGTTGGTTTAGCGGAGTCAGCGAAGAGAAAACATTTATGTGTTAGAATAACCAAACATTACTTGTAAAAATCTACTCATTAAATATAGTTTGATAACATAAATATAAATGTGTGTGACATGTATAGCTATTAATTCTCCAAGTAAATTACACCCTATACTTTTTACCATCTACGATAAACAGTTTTGTTCCTATTACATGACTCACGAAGTAGTAAAAGCAGACCGTATTGGGAAGAGATTGAACCCACAAGACGTACAGAAACCAATCACGGGTACTCATTCATCCGTGAGTTTTGAACTGAACAATATACATATTACCATCTACGATGAACATTTTTTTCCCTTCAGATGATTCAAGAAGTATACGAAGGCCGAATTGTAAGGAGATTGAACCAACACACCGTACAAAACCAATCATGGGTACTCATTCATCCGTGGGTTTTGAACTGAACAATATACATATTACCATCTACGATGAACAGTTTTTCCCTTCACATGATTCAAGAAGTATATGAAGGCCGAATTGTAAGGAGATTGAACCAAAACACCGTACAAAACCAATCACGGGTACTCATTCATCCGTGGGTTTTGAACTGAACAATATACATATTACCATCTACGATGAATAGTTTTGTTCCTTTCACATGACTCACGAAGTATACGGAGGCCGAATTGTAAGGATATTGAACCAACACACCGTAGAAAACCAATCACGGGTACTCATTAATCCGTGGGCTATGAACTGAACACTATATATAGAACCATCAACGATGAACAGTTTTGTTCCCTTCACATGACTCACGAAGTATATGGAGACCGTATTGTGAGGAAATTGAACTCACATACCGTACAGTACACATTTAGCCGTAGGTTTTGAACCCATTGGATTTTGATTTAGTTTTACACTGCTCGCATGTACTTACCTCTTGGGAAATAAAATACATGTGTGTAATGTCTGTTAAATATCTGTAATTTCTACGATATTTTTTAATCATTAATATACTAGCCGATCTATATTACATTTCTTGAATGGTACAATATTTGGTCCATTTATAGGGATTTTTTCAAAAACATATAAAATCATAATAATCATGAGTATAATGAAGTTATTCATAGACCTAATAAAAATTTCTGAGAAAATCGAAACTTAATATAAGTTGTTTGCTGAAGCTGATAATTGGATTGATATTTGTTGTGAGAGGTTGACTGGTCTCAGTATATAACTCGGATGTATTACTGAATATTTGGTTTAGTCCCTAATATTGTCTAATTAATACTCACAAATAATTTAAATATTTGATTTTAAATTAAAATTTTTATTCAGTTGAACTATTTATGGTATTGGTGCATTTATTCCTTTCTATTAGTTATAAATTTGAGGTGTGTTAGTTTGACATGTATATTGTTATATCTTGCATTGTAGAGTGATTTAAGTCTTCAAGAGGATTATAGTGATCTTAATAGAAACAATTACAAAATATAGAAACAAAACAACTTTGAGATTGTATAAGGAAATTAAGTGAAAAATAATAAAATTATTTAGTATTAAGTATGAGTGCGCTAGTGGACAATACAGGGTTAATAGAACCTGAATAGTCGAGATGTGACGTTTAATAGTGTAAAGGATGGCAGATTTACTAACACGCCTGGAACTATCAGACATTTTTATTCAATATAGTGCTAGGTTATGTATTTCAATATTAGGTTTACTTTCTATCCAAACTCCTAATTTTTAAATGGAAGTGATTGTAATAAATTAAAAATACATTTTAGACGAATTCTACCAAGATTTCCTTTAAACTCCATCTGACCAATTTTTGCCATTTAAATCATTAAATGACGAAAGAGGTCTTCTTTAGATGACTAGAATTACATTGCAACATGGCGTAAAATCATAGTACATATATTATCTTGTTTATAAACATCACAGCAAAAATAACAATTTAAATTTCCTTTTGTAACTGACATATTGGAATGTTGGAAAATCCATTGAAAGCCCATATACAAAGGGGTTCTACTTCCCTTTTTAAACGATTGGCCCTTTTTAATTTTAAACGATATTGGCTATTTGATAAAAACTATTCTAATAAAGAAAAGTAGGATTGTCAAACAATTTCTCTGTTTCTTTTCCAATTTTTAGTACCATTTTTGTTAAATAATTAGAAACTATCATTATATTTTACGTGCTAGATGAATGAGTAATTATAATAGGTTATTTTTTTGTAACCATCCATTAATGAAATTTCTATTTGTCAATTATTATATCTGATAACTCGTTATATTTTGTCTTTCTGGTATTCGTTATTATATTCGTTTAAAACGTTATATTTCTAAATTAGTTAATATTAGTTTTAAAATATCCTCAAGAGTATGTAAAACTATTCTAATAACATCTTTTGGCTGTTATAATTACATTTCCGAAAATAGATTTCAATCGATCAGTCTTACAGTAATTGTAGCTCGACAAATATAAAGCATTTAACATGTATACACTTTAAAAACCAATGTTTTAGATACTTTGTTGTAATAGAGATATTAAATTGAATGTTTTATTTATTTGTAGGGCTCTACTGGCAATACGACGTGTCAGGAAATAAATAAATAAATATCACTTAGACATAAAGTGTTACAAACGTTTCTAATATTATATCTTAATGATAGTTGAGATTTAATTGTAGCTTGTCAGATGAAGAATTTAGAGTGGTACTTCTAGTTTAAAGACATTCTCAGTGGCAATAAAATAAGTACTTAAACGTAGTTTTAAGTAGAGTTATGTGTTATTTTATGATGGTTCCAGGGTACAATCACCTTCAGGGGGAGTGTCCTTTCAGTTGAGACACGTTACGACAAAAATAATTTTATTCTGGTTTTCCAGTTATTAACTTATAATTATATTTAATAATGATTAGATATAATTTATTTTCCAGTGAAATAATTAATAAATAGATAATCTATTTAACGATTATAATATACTTTTAAGGTGATTTAATGAATGGAAATGAACAAATATAATAATTATCATGAATGTTTTACATATTATGTGGTAGGAAATTTTCAGTACTATTTTATATCAAACTAGTTGATAGATTTTGGCAAATAAACAATCTATAAACAACATTATTAGATGTATTTTACTCTTTTGATGTCAACGTATAAGTAGCCAGATAAAAAAAACCCGACGTTTATAAAAATAACCATTACAAACATATTTCAAAAAGTTTAATAAGAATTTGCATAGTACACAATATTTTATAAAATTCAATAATTATGTAACAACTTCTGATATTATTATTTTAATAGTACATTCCGTCATTGCTTGTGTGTTTTGGTAGGATAGGTGTACATATATTTGAATTTTTTCTTGATGAGATTTATAAAATGACTAAATTTCACGTGTGTATAACTAGCCATGATATTGGTTAATTTAGTTCTGTCTGTAAGATATAGTTTCGAGGAGTGTCAGTTTGACAAGTATTTCTTAACTTAAACTTCTGGAATGGTTAAATTCTTCAAGAGGGGTATTGACTCACCCACACACGTATGGTAATATTGAATCACCCACCCACTCATATACGTACGGTGATATTGACTCACGCTCCCTCCATTAAACGAACGGTGATATTGAAGATAGTGGGTGGGTGAAACTGTAAATATACAGTATAAGATCCGGAGTACAACAAGATAGAGATTATTACTACCATATTTGTATGGGTAGTTAGCACATAACTGGGTCATTACCACTGTATGTGTATACACCTACAGTGGCTATGACCTTCCCACCCACATATAAACCTAGCACAGTTATGATCCTCCCACCTATATGTACCACTACATTGGTTATGACTCCTCCAACCATCCATACACCTACAGTTGTTATATCACTCTCACCCACCCATACACCTGCAGTACACCTGCAGTAAATACCACTGTATTTGTAGGGAGAGCTGGTAGGTCATCACTTCACGTATATGGGTGGCGGGTGGATCAACACTACTGTACTTGTATGGGCCGGTGGGTCAATAACTTTGTACGTGTATGGGGATGCGTAGGATTATTATAAATTATTCGAACAAAACAACAGTTAGAATATACTGGGAAAAAAGAAACTCATTTCGCAATGATGAACATGTTAAAAAATTCACATATCATTGACTAAAGCACGTGAAACAGCTGGGATTGTTTGTGAATTGTCTCAACGATATTAAAATCCTTTGTGCGCACTATATTGAAAACAGGTGTATGTTTCTACACTTGTATTCTTATATTATTATAGCGTACAGCATCAGAACAAAATATGTATTGGATTTTAAATTGGTTTAGTCAGTTTGCAATGAATATATAAGTTTATTTAGTAACATAGTTCATATCATTCCATTGCACTTCCACATTTATTATTTTAAAATGTGCATTTAATAATTCAGGAATTTTTCTAGAAAAATATTGAAATGGCCTTTTCAATTAAGTCATAAGAACCAGTTTGTATCACATTTTTTTATTTATGACAAAATTAATAACTAATGAAAATGAGTTTATTATAAATAATAAGAATAAGATAAGAATGATATTACTCTCAAGAATATGCGTAATAATAGAAAAATACAATAATTAGTCGGAATTACTAGTCATAGTGTCTAGTAGAGATGAAGGTAAATAAACAGAACATTCTTGACTGGACAGTTTTATAATCTAGGCAGTCTGCTGCAGTCAATCATTTTCAAAGCGATAACAACTAATTGATAGCGTTACCTAAAATAATCACTATTTAATAGAACCATACATTTAGCAATATAGAAAAGCATACATTTAAGAAAATAGTAGCAACATTAACAAGTAATTTACATTGAATTAGTGCGATTCAAAAGCACAATACTAACAATATCTTATTCATTTCATTTCTCTTGAAGAATACATTTATTTTAATGAAATAATATAATAATTTATTCGATTTTAGCACTGTACGTGTGTGTATAGGTGGGGAATTTCCAACGAAAGTGTGGGTGGGCCATCACCCCCGCCATACATTCTGTTGGTGTTGTTGTTTTGTCTTCATATAGGAGTGTATGATTACGTTTGACAGGTCAGTTTCAAATATTTATTGTTTGTACGTAAGCTAAACATATTTGTTTGCCCTAATTTATAGAAAAATAATAATATTTTTCAAGGTATTGCTTTATAATGTTTTAATCGTCAATATATAGTGATTTAAAAACACAAACTTGCAATAGAGTACAAAATGTATACAAATTATTGTGTTATCTGTATCTATTAAAATAGAATTTTGATAGTTTGTGTTTTGAATGACATTTATTCTTATTTATTTGACGTTTATGCAATAAGTCATAATTATTTATCATGTAAATGTGTTTAACAATATTAATAAACATTTTAAATAAAATAAAATCTTAAATGATATGGAGAATAATGTGTAATAGTCTAAGCTTATAGCGTATTTTAAAAGGAAGACATTACTAATCCAGGCACTATTTTATATTTTAAGTGTAGTAAGAAACACAAGTTTGGTCTTTAATGTTTAAGTACACTACAATACAATCCAATTATTAGTTTTCAGGTATAATATAAACAATTATGCATATATAATATCTAAATATTAGTTTGATTGTACTTTTAACTCATCAAAGTCCGTTGTATAAAATTAATTGTATATAATTACTAGATTTTTTAGTCTGTGGTATTCTTAAGTAAGCAATATAAGATATTACATATTTTAACGTAAATAATTATTTGTTAAATAGTTCATTAAAAAGAATAAAAAAGATCTCAAATACAGATGAATGTCAGTAAAAGTACCTTTCGAAGTTTAAAAAGTTAATAGTAACATTTCTGACTGATGATCTTGCAGAATTAAAGTTTCTTTTACTCAAGTATGGAGTTGGATTCATGTTCTTAAAGAATTGTTAACAAACTGAACCGTGATATATATTATGTGTATATTTCATTATAATAAACTGTACTATAGCTTTTATATTAATATTCTTTGTAAATGAAATCCCTGAAACTGGGAGTGTTACTGTCTTAGACAATGGTAGTTGGCTTGTTATAATTTGCATGTTGCAACTATAATGGTATTTGCTATAACCACTACAAGACCCAATAGTGGTTGCAGAAATCCAAAGGTACTGCAATTTGTAAAGCTTTATTATTAATACTAATTATTACTTAATAGCCTGGAAACTTGTTTTAAGTCATATACATCACTGGATAAGCACTAACTGAATTATTTTACATACCTTAATAATAAACTCCTGAAAGATTAAAATTGCACCATTAGACTTGTTTGCTTCTTAAAATTTATTACTCAAGAGTCTGAATTCATCCTTTTTTAGTACTTCTAATAAAAATGTGAAATGAATAAGTATGGTCACTGAATAATTTGTAATTGTGTATGCTAAGTAATCAAAATTTGTTTTCTAATTGTCTAAATTTTTACGGAACAAAATGTATTGTGTTAAACCTTTTATAGACGTCATATTTTTGATTTTATTTACAAAACAAGTAAATAGTAAACAGAAATGTATAACAATAATTATATATCTTACACCAGTAATTAGGCCAGCAGAATATCAAACTAAAAGTTGACTTCTTCAATAAAGAGCTAAAGAATGTCTTTATTTATTCTCAACGATCGGAAGAAGAAATGTAGACTACAACTTGACCTCAATAATTGAAATGTTTCCATATTTGTTGTTCAGGAATTTCTGATATCTACGTTAAAATAATTGTTTGCTATAGTACATACATGAAGTAGAGTTGGTAATGTCAATTTTATTTACTGTAAAGGGGAAAAATGTTGTGTTCACAAAGTTGGTTTCAAACAAACTATTTGATATAGTTAACCTTTATACGTAAAAGCAAAGTTAACACTCTCGTAACACTATTTATTTGAGTACAGCTTTCTAATGTAAACATATATACAAGGTGTCCCAAAAGTCCTCCCTACCCCCGTAACTTTTGAACGGAATGAAACAAACCCATATCCTTTTGGGGATAGTTATGTAATGACTAATGATAATTTATGCACTATATGAGAACTTAACTTCACAACCCAAAATGGGGGTTGGGGGACAAGTCCAAAATTGAAAACGCAAACCCCCATCAAGTGACACCTCATTGTGAAAGTCTTTTAAAAAAAAGAACAGTTCCACAAATTAATGGTCTCTATTTCAATACAGTAAAAAAGTACAACCTGTTCAAATTTAAACTAAAAATAACATTAAAAAAAAAAAAAAAACTTTTAGAATTAAAGCAGGAATAGGTTTAAAAAAGGTCGAGGTAAGGTTTTAACGTTAGTTTATTTATTTTAGGTTAGAATAAGTCCAAATAGATGAGTAAAACTAAACCATTGTTTAATTTTAGCGTAACTTTTTAACAACCTTCGACAGGCTATTGTTTTGTACTGGATTGAGATAGATACCTCTGGTGTCTGACATTGTTCTTATTTTATAAATATCTTTAAAACTACGTGTCACTTGATGGGAGTTTGCTTTTGAAATTTAAAACTTGCCCCCCCCCCACACCCCCATTTTGGGTTGAGGAGTTAAATTCTCCTACAGCGCAAAAATCATAATTAGTAATTACACAACTATCTACCAAACTATATTGGTTTTTTCAATGCGTTCAAACGTTACAGGGGGGAGTGTGACTTTTGGGACACCTTGGATATATAGATGTGCCCCACCCGCCCTCCAGTTGTTACCTTCTTGTATCTGAAAAACTCCAAGTATTGTTACATCCAACAGTTGCATTGAAACAAACCACAGGGAAGCAATATCTAGTTCACGTAACAGAGATTGACAATGTAGAGTTTAGTACACTTGGTTTACATGAACGGTTCAGCAGTTGTGTTACGAAGTTTACTTCAGTATATTGGTTTGCTAAAAGCACACTAATATATTTAAATGGAGGACACAAATACAAAACACACAACACAAACTTAACCTACAACTAATTATCGAGGTAACGTGCTAACCAAATAATTATTTGTTTTAGATTACGTGAAAGAAGTTAATTTATAACGTAGATTGCTTTAATGAAATATGTCTATGATGAAAGAGCAGTAATCAAGGGGTAAATACATTTCTGGTAACATTAATTAACAGTATATTGATTCAAAAATACATAAAACGATTCTTTCTTTCATTACTTAATTTTTTTTTAATGTGGGTAATATATAGATAATCCATTACGGTCAGTTTGAATAATATACCTCCTTGAGTTGTTTCGTTTGTTAATCCTTAAAATATTCAGAAAGATATATCAAGGACATAATATTAATTAGTTCCTGGTAAAACAAATGGCTTTGTTTAGAGGGTTCTAGCATAATAGCAAAATATGTCATCAAGAAACATCGAGCTTGGCTGTTCCTTGGACAGGTACCTCGTCCACAACATTCACGCAACCCACGCAGTCACAGTTGGTGGTTTGGAAGTCACCCTTATACCATTGCTCCCATTGTTAAGCGTTGTGGAATCCTGCTGGAACACGATGGATAGAGATAATGAATTTTTCGAGAATATGCTGTTTTTTTTGTTTTTTTTTTTTTTTTTTGTCTATAACATTATATAGAATTTTCATTATGATAACTCATATTACATGACAAGTAAAAATTCCATAATCAATACGCAGGCAAATGATTTATTAATTTGGAGTTCAGTAAATATATTAGTATGTAATAATTTGTATGTATTTAATATATAAATGTTGTTATAAAAGTTTATTATTTTTAATCATATGTTCTGCCTGTTGTCCAGTAACCACTGTCATAGGCATTAAATTATACGTAGTAAAAATGCCTTTTGTGTGGACAGTGTTATAATTTATTTTATCAGATAATTTTTTTGTAAAAACTTGTATAATAATCAGGCCATTAGTAACTTAAGGTGACGCAGATTCCAATACAGTCTTTGTGAAATTATTACTAATATCATTTATACTAAAACTACTTCAACAATACCATATGTTTAGAGAGTAATATTTAATTATCATGTCACAATAATTAGTACAATTTATTAAAACTCCAAAAAATTATATACTCAGTCCTGTTCAGTTTCCAGTTAGTTAACCGGAAACAGGTTAGCTCTGAAACAAATTAGTAATTTCTAAATACTATTTAACACCAATATAATTTCATTTTATAACGTATTTCTATTAATTTTTTATGATGGTTTTTTATGTTCTTTCAACTTAAAAAACTAGCTAAATTATGTATATAATTAAAAGTATTACCAATTTTGTGTGTGTATTCATATACTAAAATACGATTGAAATATTGTATAAATACACAAAAAGTCCCATTTAAAAAGTCAACAAACTAGTAGCTATTTGTTTAAGTGCAGGAATGGAGATGTCGATGTAATTTGTGAGTTTGACACTGGGGTAGTATACATGTCATGTAAATATCAACGCTGTGACATGGAATGACAACCTACCTCCTCATTTATTTACCTTGTTTTGTTCGATTCACAGTCACTGATTTTCAAAAATAATTCTTGACTAGTCTTGGGACATTAACTATACAACCCCCTTATGGAGTATTCTATTTCCAGAAAGTATTTAGATAGTGTTTTTAAAATTGTTATTCATCCGAAAGAAGTAAAAAATAAATATTATATATTATATTATATAGATTATAACACATATTTTTAAGTGTTTTCATTAGTAATTGTATATTTTTTTATTTTATTTCTTTGTGTTTAAATATATATATATATATATATATATATATATATATTTATGTTATAAATATTAATTAATTAATAATGAATTCTCAAAATTAAAAGAAATAACTTTGATTTGAAAACAAATATAATAGTAAACTTTTAAGTTCTATTAAACATTCTGGTTAGTGAACAATTCTTTGGATATTACTTAGTCTAAAAGTAACTATATTCTATTTGATACTAAAGTAATTAATTAATAAATGTATTATTAAAAATGAACATAAAATATGCAGACTTACAGTTGAGACCCATCCGCACCAAAACTGGAAGTCGTGCCGTACTGGATGGCTCAAAACCAGATAGACGATAGGATCACGGGTGGCAGTCGGAGGAAGAAATCACAACTTCGCAGCTGAGCGAAAAAGCTATTTATTTAAAAAAAAAAAATAACAAATTCAAAAATATAAAAATCTGGCAGAAGGCCATAATAACATTATTACACTCGAAAAACCACAAAGTACACAAAAATAAACAAGAAATTACCAAATAATACAAAAACAACAAACGCTATAGATACCAAAATTACAAAACATATGTGCCCATCTATAGAAATACCTGAGGCCCAAAATTTTAAGAAAAAATTTACATTGAAAAATTTATAAAATTTTGAAAACACCAAATAACCGGCAATTTAGCCCACATCCCATGATTCCATCGAGGCCAGGGCCGGAATCCCTGGGCATCTCCAAAAGCAAAGTAAAAATGCAATAAATAATCCTCTTTTGGTGAGGCTAAAAAAATAAGTAATTAAAAAGAAAATATAACGCGTACGTTTCATTACAAACCTACCTCCATAGTAAAATTTGGAAATAGATCAAACAAACAAACTTAACCACTAGACCCAAGCAAAATATAAATAATACCATAATTTAACCGTACACATAACAAATATAAAATTTTAAAATTATAACAATAAAATAAACTAAACAAATATTAACAATAACAATAAAAGTAATTATAAATTTCTCAGAAATTATAATATATGTATATACGTGGGTGAAACAACTTTTTATTTTTTAATTTTTTTTTTATAAATTTGGCCATATTCAATTATCTGGCTGGCTGGCTTCCATCCGGAAAAGTTCAAAGTACATAGTAGGCTTAGGCCTATAGTCAATTGTTCCACACAACTTTTTTTCTTTTCATCTCCCACCCCCAGCTCAGTAACCGGTAACTAAAATGGAACGCACTGAACTGAGGACTAAAGAATATCACCCAGATGTAGGGATGGCAGTGGAGTCGCATCATGGCTCTACGACATGGTCCTCAGGCCAGGCTAGCAGGTAGAAATTCAGCCGGATAGCAGGCCGAGGGTAAAATGACCCGCTCAAGGACCTGGAGTTTAAGAATCTCTTTAGCCAGGCAACATGTCATGAACAGTGGCAGCTGAGGACAGGTCAAACGACAGGCCAACCTGACAGACCGAGAGCTGGAATCACGGAACAATAGAGTCCGAGCCAACGGCCACGAAAGTAAACAAAACAGCAGCGCAAGAGCGATCTCAGGCAGCATGGCAAACCACGACGACAAGTAATTACAAATGTACCGGTCAAACGTCCCGGTACACAGTATAAATTTAAATATGATTTTGAAATAAGGATGCACCAATATTTTGGTAAACAACACACCAAAACAGTTGGTAGCTATGCAATCCATTAAAATTTGAACAACTTACATAGCATGCAAATGTATATTTCTTTATTTATAATATGCTTGAAATTGAAAAATGTGTGTTTTAATATTACCTGAATCAATATTGAGGTTAGTGTATATCATTTAATTTGTAATAAAGCAGTAAAAACACAATAAACGTGTATTGTGGCTGAATCGATTTATGGAGTTATATTGCGTTGCTTTTTCCAACTTTTAATGATTTCTAGACCTAAGATGAAAATGGCTTGTGACTTATTCTGTGTATTTTATTTAAATACGGAGAAAACTTTGCAGCAAACAACTTTACTTTAGATACTATAAACTCAGTAAAGCCGATAAGAATATGTATTTCATATATATTAGCCTATTTCCATTATTATAGTTAGAAGGTAAAGGTGAACTTTATCGTATACTTGTGTCTTGGAATAATACATTTGAACATAAATTTAATGTATTATACATTCATGTATTACTCCAGAAAGTCTCCCGTATAAAATTAACGCCATGTACGAATGATTATACAGATCAAATTATTAACATTTTTCTATTTGTTAAATATACTGTTTTATTTTAGTATTAATTTCGATTCTAAAAGTATTTCGATAAACCATTCCGTATTACCTTCGTTCCAAGCACGATTCCTATTGGCTGTCAGGGAGAGCTTTGCTGCCTAACTCCCTACCAGGGTTAACAAGACTTTATCGGAACATACCTCTTTCACTAACAGTTGCGGCATTTTCAATGTGGTGTATTATACAATTTAATAAATTTAATGTTTAAAAATGTTTGGTTATAAATTAAACTAGTAAATATACCTAATGTCCCCACGTTATAATGTTAATAATATGAACGTTGATTATAATAACCATGAAATATATTTTACAATATTTTATTAAAATATTATGAGATTTCTGTTTTTCGTCTAATATTACTTTAAGTTACCTTATTGTCTGAGTTAAGAGAGCTACCGGGGCTTAATTAGCGGCACATATATACGGCTGAGGGTAGGTAAACAGTGTCAGTAAGGTGAGTTACAACTGATTGAGATAAGTTGTTTGACTGATTGATGAATCAATGTCGAATACTCATTGTATAAGTCACTCTACAGAAAACAAGTGCACCAATCAGGACAAGATATTTGACTAGCCGCAACTGTCTTACAGCAACCTTCTTTTATAATGTTAGTTTTTACAAGTACATTGATAACACACTCATAACCGTTGTTTTGCTGAATACAATCTTTTACATACAAACTACCTATGTTAAAACCAAGGGATCCTTTTCATTACTTAAATACCATTACTTGTTTTTATTTCCATTTATTCACTACCGCTTAATAAATATATTCTATTACTCAAAGAACTGTTCCCCAGTCATTTTTACGTGTACTGTGTTATTACTTATCTGCTAGGAATCCGATATATCTGGCCTTATCTTATCGCATTTGAAAAACAAACGGAGCGCACATTCGGTGGTAAGTCAATCTTTGGATTTATTAGTTTGTGATCAACTTTAACCTGCTGATAATCAACCCTAATCTGATCTGACCTAAAATAACCTAACCGTAATTGTGATAAAAAGTAGTGGTAGTGAAGTAACGGAAAATTAGTGGTAGTGTATTAGTGGAAAAGATCCAACACTAACTTTTGAGTTACAATCTTGGCCGATGAAATATCTCAATTATTAAGAAATTCAAAATGAAATAATGCAACATGAACTTGAGGCTTCAATTTGAACCTTTGTTCTGTGCCAGAGCAGCTTAGCTGTCACAGACACAGAGAAAAGCATAGTGAAGGCTAAAAAGTGACAAATCAGTTATAAATCTATGTACACCATTTTGTGTTTGTGATTTACATGTTTGATTATAGTTGGTTACATAAAATTGATTTTAAATCTATTCTTTCGTATTAAAATATGTTTAATACATATCCAGGATCTTGTCATTGACAACTTATTGCTAAGCAAACATTTTGACAGCCTCCTAAGAGTTGTGTAACCTGGTTATCACGGAGTATTAAAAAGTAAATCACCAAGTACAGAAGTGCATATCACCAAGTACGAGTCGTCTTGGAGTGACATCACTCACAATGAAGCCACTCTGTTAGTCCTGTTCATTATACAATAAACTTATGCAAATTGCTTTAACTTACAAGCTTTATGTACTTTAGGATTAACAACCTTTTCTCTACTTATAGAGAGGGTAAGTTGATTTTGATTAACAAAGGAACCTAATTTAGCCTCAATTAATCCATCTCTGTAATAACTAAATATAAAATTAAAATAAGATACTAGGTTTTTTTATACATTTTAATGAGTCTAAACCTTTTAGTTTTTCAGCTTTACACTTCTTTTTTGTCTGAATATTAATACAATATCAATCATCAAAATAGTATTACATAGAAAAAGTGTTATTATAAATTTACTTTCAATGGTTCAATGAAATGTTGTCACTTCATTCCTTTAAATTAGTTTGCTAATGAATCTTACAATTTAGTTCCAGTCACAGTAAAATTAAAGGTCAAATATAACGAATATAATATGTAGTTTAGTTACATCCTAATGTATATATAAAAGGATATTACATATTATGTAGTAGACAATATTAGTAAGTTAACAATTGATAACGCAGGTTCCTTAGTCAATTTACTAAAATAAACTTATTTATTTTAAAATTACATTAGGCAATTCAACTGTATTCTTGTATATATTTAGGTTAGTTCAATATAACATACATTTTTAATAAGTAGCAATTCCAATTTACTAAATGAGTATTTCAATTTGCTTATTCAGCATTGAAATCATATCAAAGTGGACTTAATTGATTGGATAAAAATATGTTCATGGCCTAGCTGCCATAATGTCAACGATGTCAGAACCAAATTTCATATTGACCACAATACTGCAATCTCTTTTTCCTTTGTGCAAACCGTTACCAATTTTGGAAGTCCAGCAGTTTGGAGTGAAATGTATAAAATTAAACTACAAAACATATTGTATAGTAAAAATTACATCTAATTAAAATAGCAAGTGATAAAAACTCACTCTTCTCAGTTAATTAAATTGTGATACTAATGTTTATGTATACAAACAATACTAAAATAAAATACATGCTCTGCTTCCAATGTGTAAAAAAATACCATGTATAAAGAATAAACAAAACTGCTGTAATAATGTAGGAAAAACATTTTAAAAATTTAAATACAAATTAAACTAAATACAACTATACAATATAATAAATAATTAAATTGCAAGTTAAAGGGCAGTAGAAGTTGGTACATTTAGTTCTTAATGTTTTGTAATAACCAAGGCCTCAGAAGTCATTAGATCATGTTTCCATATTTGCTTTGTTTTGTCTTAAAGGAAAGATAACAAAATAAATACTCTAATAACAATAGGGAAGCTGATAATCTGAAAAACAGTTTTCATCAGCCAATCCTAGTACATCAGTGCTTGCAGGAAGTATAGGGCTTTATTACTCAACAAGGGAGCACCCCTGCACACCTCACGTTGCAACACCGTCAGTCACTAGGCTAGTATCACCTTTGCCTTCGACTTCTGTAATGTATTTGGTAGTACGTCTCACTCCCTGCGCTCGTGGCACCGCAACTTTCAGCCCCGGTCTATGATGATAATAATAATTTTACTATGTTACGTGTACTATAGGGCTATCCAAAGTTAAGAAAGGATATTTAGTTTTCCTTTTATTATTTTTATTGACGTACAAGTAATCAGAAAAAAATTGAATTCATGCAGAAAAATCTTAATGTTAACACCAGCATGAACATTCTTAACATAAATAGCTGCTATGTATAATAAAATATACACTGATAGGGTAGAAAATCATCTGATATTTTGGGCCAGTGGGGTAGAACCCAGGTATTCTTTTACATGTCGGATATTTTCCTCTTTATCCGTATCTCTTAAGCTTGTATATTATTTCAATTAAGTCATATTATCTTATTAATAGATTATTTAATTCCTTAGTTACAATTTAAATCACATAACCAAATATAACGATCTAACACTTCGTTGTATCACACAAAGAAATGCACTTTATTTGACCAAAAAGCATTAAATATATCACCTGGATTTTACTATAGTAGGTCCTTAGTTGCTTATTTAATAATATTCTATGTATAAATAAGCCCGTATGCACTAATTATTTAATTTAATATAACTAAAAATAAGTGTATGTTTCAATATAGTAATATAACATATTTACTGTGCAACATGGAATGAGGAATATAATGAGATGCAACCCCATTTGTTAAATACAAGTAATGTAATGATCAACTGTCTTTGATGTATGCGAGTAAAATTAATTATATTTCTTTATCATGTACTATAAATATTAATGATTTGTAAATAATGAACCAATCGATCTATTCGTAACAAAAGATTATGCGTGTTTGTTATGTTAACTCAATACAATATTAGTTCTGTAATTTAGCAATTTTTAAACTTCTATTATGGCAGTGGTTCCTACATTTAAATACTAAAAGGAACCTATTTAGGATGAAAACAAAATAAATGGTTATTGTATTATATAAAATTAAATTAACAATGATCAATTAAAAATTAACTAAAATAATAATGAAGTCATTAGAATTCTCATGATATTTTCTATGCAATCTTTGCTAAAATATCAGTATTTCCTTAATACTACTCATGATTATTCCGTCTAATATGGACTTCGTATAGTCCTGAGGTGCAACAATTCTACATATCTTACAATTTAGCTCTTGAACCTTTTCCGTTAATTCACAATCGCTACTTCTTTCGTTACTTCACTAACATTACTTTTTTTATCAAAATTACGGTCAGGTTAGGCAACGTCAGGTTAGGTTAGGTGGCTATTAAAGTTGATCACAAACTGTAAATCCAATGACTTACAACTGAATGCTCTCTCCGTGTGAATGTTCTTAGAAAGTGATAAGGTCAGCAATATCGGATTCTAAGTGGATAAGGAATACCCTAGTGTACGTAGAAATGATTGGGGAGCAGTTTTTAGAGCTATATAACAAATATCATGTGGTAGTGAATTAATGGAAACAAAAAACGTAGTGGTAGTGAATTAATGTAGCATATTATAGTTCTTTTAAGAAGCATGTTTTTGGGTGATTAATATGGCCACATAATAAATTCCAATTTGAGCTTTTAAACATTGATACAATGATTTATAATGAATTGGGGGATTAGTTACTGTTTTTTATAATTCAAGATGGCTTATTTACAAACATAATGGTAATAAATTATGATTCTGCTTTACGTTGTAGATATTGCAAATTTATCTAGTTTACTTTATACTTTCTAACTTTAAGTCATTAATAGAATATTAATTATTTTTAGTGGACTGAGTTAGTTTTTTCTATATAATGTTTAGTAGCAATATAGTCAATATCTAGCTAACAGAGTAGATTAACATCTGTGTATCATAACCATGATTATATTGTTGTGTGAAATTTAAAAAATGTCTGAACTGCATAACCAAGCCATTGTGTTTAATACCCACCAAAGAGTTATTCACAAAAAAGGTGACATATTTTAAAATAATTTTATTTAGAACTATTCCAATTTCTTCCAACTATGATTTTACTTATATAAAAATATTCAAACACGAAATTGTGTACATATAGTAGTCATATATTGACCCTTGTTGAAGTAGGATATATAATTATTACAGACGAAACGTTTCACCCCTCGGTACGTTCGAAATAAATGCTATCACAGCATCATTACTAAGCAAGATATAAATTTCACCGTTTTCTGTTGCAATACAATAAACCCCTATAAATGGTTTTAGAGATAACCTGTAACTATTATCCGTCAATCAGTTACGTTCGCTGTTCCTTAACGTGTAGTGCAGCTCAGAGAAACGTTTGGCATATATAACTGAACAGCAGTTGTTACAAATTATAAGATCTAACCTTTATATTTTTACGTGTATATCTTTGTATTTCAAACACTCAAGCATATATTTAATTCGTGAACTGTAAGATGACCACTTCAAACGGTCATTTTAGTGTAATTTTATGGCACCTTTTCCTAAATCTGACATTCAAAATACTGTTTTAACAAGATCATTTAATTTAAGGTGAAGAAGGTATTACATTAAAATTTTAATAGTTACAACTGTAATTAGTTTTCTATACTTTGTATAAAGCGTATTAAACTGTTGTTGAGTTTATTTATTAAGTTGTTTTGCTGCATTTATTTACTGTTTTCTAATGTCAAAGCAAAATAATGACTTAGAAAACTGACCAGTGACCGTAACTACGATCCATTGCATTTTAGTTTTATTCATCAAATGCTATTACCTTCATTAATATGTGTGATATTTCTAATTATACATAATGAACGTAACAATAATATAAGAAATTAGTTTTTATGCAAACCTCTTTTAATGTAAATTAATATTCAGTTATATCAAGTATTCGATACACATGGTTTCAGTTATAAAAATATGCACCTTGCAAGTGACCATGACTGGAGAGCTCCAACGTTATTGGAAGAAGACTGCGTCAAGCAACCTGAACGTGGCTGTTCCTTGGATATGTGACAATTAGGGATCCCGACCTTACAACGTAGCCCACCAATCTAGTCAGTAATGCTATTTCGGAAGTCAATTTTAAGCCTTTGCTCTCCTAGTAAAGTGTCATTTGTATCACTAGCCCAACCTTCCCTTGGTAAAATGAGATCTTCTTTTAACTATTTAACTGACCGATCTACCCTAAGGTCTTGCTATAGATATATTCATTTATACGAGGAGTTAGATCTTAGCAATATTTATATTGTGGATTGTGTTGAATCAGATTGATATCAGTTTTAAAATCAATAATAATGTTTTCATACCTAAATTATAAAGAATAGAGTGTTATATAATAAATACTGAAAGTAGTTACCAACATTACAATTTATTATACAGCTATTATTACGATTATAATATTTTATGCTAAGTATAATTGAAAAAGGAACAACCACTCAAACATATCAGAATAAAAAAAATATAATTATTGTAAAATTAATATATTATAACTATTTCTTGTCATAATATAATAAACAACTTGATCCCGTTTTGGAAGCACAATGAACTTAAGTATTCCTTGTAAGCCTTAAACATGGCTATTGTAACAACCCCCTTGTTAGTCAAATACTCTACCGTTCGGCATCACTTGTCAGCTTAGCAGCCCTTCTATATTTATTTTGTTTGTTGTTTGTACAACTTATGTTCCTTTTACTTATTACTTTAAAAGTTATAATATAGACCTATAAAACTGATAGTCTTCATGGCCTCATAAGTGTGACATTTACTGCAAATAATGAACATTTCATAGACCAATATTACTCTCAGCGCAGGTATTTTATGTAAAATACATCTCTCCCACAACATACATCGTACATCATAAACTTTCTTATATTAAACAATATGTTGTTATAAGTTAATAATATTGTACTACCGTTGTTAATAAAAAGTTGAAAGATACCAGTTTGACTTGTTATGACACTGCAGTATAATATTGTTTTCACTACACTACTATGAATTCAGCTGTTTTCGTTATGTGTTTACAACCTGCGAAACATCATATTTTCAAAAGCTGTCTATTGTTTACTACCGACCTATGGCTTTCGAAAGGACTCTGTTTTAGCTCGGTTTAGGACTCTCAGCCTTATCAATCCTTAAGCTCTGCCTATGGCATCGCTATGAAATTCCTCCTGTAGCCTCATGTAGGAGCTTGACCTACGGCCTCACCAGAGTCCTATGCTTGTAAGATTGCTTGAGTATGCTGGCTTTCGTTAACGCTGGAAGGTTTTACGCTGTAGAAGTGAGTATGAATATAAATTTGTTATTTTTCGTAACTTTTAGTTCTATTAATTTTTTTAGCCGAACTGAAAAGTTCAATTAACGTCAAGCTGCCATATGCCATGGTATTCCATACTGCACACTCTTCTCTTTTTACCCCTTAGCCTATCCCTACTCCTCCCTTCCCCTAAACCAGTATCCAGATACGTGGATGGTTTTGTGCTGTCAACCACAGATTGTGATGGCAGGTTTACATAAGCTTTGGCTGACGATATCATTCTGACTTTATCGGTCACTGACGATCAAGGTGTCTTGACTTAGCTGGTAAAGTAAGCCTGCCTAGCTCTGACATTCGACGTGATCATTCAAGTGTGTAACATGTACAATAATCATTGAACAACAAGTTGTGCTTTTGTATTTTAGATGTCTAACCTATGGGTTTTAATTGTAAAGATTTTAATTACCAGCCTATAATGTCATTTTCGTAAAGTCAAAACGCAACAAATATTACCTGAGGTAATACCTTTAGGTCATTGATTCTTATGAGATCAGCTAGTTTTTTTCAAGTATTTTATGTGTATTGCTAGTTTTAGCAAATATCTGAGCTGTAGTTGCCGACTGGTAAGTTTATTCGAACATAATTTTATGTTTCTTAAACCTTTTAGAGCCAAATTTCAAAATATCATACGTCTTTTAAAGTCTTAAGTCCTTATGGATTCAGAGTTTGTAACATCTACTAAAAGTGAATAAGTGGTACCCTGTACTCCACGTTATATGTTTCTAATTCGCATGGTTAGATATATTATAGAGAAGAGTTAATAAGTAGAGACATACTGACACCAATGACCATCTATACCCTAAGTGGTATTTGGGCTCACCAACCACTTGCATCCATCTCTCTAAATTCTCTGCACCCAGCTTCCCTAGTCTCATTCCTCTCATGTCTTCTTCCACTATAATCTTCCATCGTTTATTTGGTCTTTCTCACTGTCTTCTTCCTTCTGGGTAACTGTTCCACATATCCTTCAGCTACGTGTTCTCTTTCCTCCTCAGTCTTATACTTTTGACTTCTGCTACAATGTCAGGTTGCTTAAAATAACCGCCTTAATTCAGGATTTTGTTTTATCCTTCTTTTGTTGGAGAAAATATTTTTCTTAAAATCTTGTTTTCAAAAGTAGTTAGTTTCCTTGTAGTATGTTTGAATACAACCCATGTTTCTGAGGACTATATTAGAACCGGACTGATAATGGTTTTTAAAACTTGTAGTTTTGTTCGGTAAGACAATCGTTTTTACCCTAATACTTTTTTCTTTTTAAATATGCTCCTGGTTGCTGCATTTATTCTGCTCTGTATTTCTGTATATGTTCTTTATTTTTGGATTCTATTATTGTTCCTAAGTAATTAAACTGTTCACTTGTTCCAATTTGTAATTACTTGCTTCTAAACGAATATTTTCTTCTATTGCACGTCCAAAATGTACTAGTTTTGTTTTGTTTTCCTAAGTTAAATAGGGATTTGTTTTGTTTTCCTTAATTCAATTCCTAATATTTAAATTATTTTTCACCACACTACTATGAGTTCAGCTGTTTTCGTTATGTGTTTACAACCTGCGAAACATCATATTTTCAAAAGCTGTCTATTGTTTACTACCGAAAGTAACATTGTTTACAACCGAACATTTTCCACAGTCAACAACACCTGTTTTTAAAACATGTTTCTAATAAATTAGAATAATTTATTAAAATAAACAGTTAACATTCCAAAAATGAGTTTTATTCCGTAGTGTAGTGAAAAGTATCGTTCAAACCTCGAGTGAAAGTGTTTTGTATGTTTTCGACCATTTGAAGTGCTCGACAAGTCTCGCACTTCAAACATATGGTCTCGAACATGCAAAACCCCACTTTCCACTCTTGTTATGAAATATACTATTGTTTTCTCCTCTCATCCCCCACTTCACTGTTTAACTAACAATAAAGTGGCTTATAGCATACTTGTTTAATTTTAACATGTCAGACATATATTTTTTAAAAATCTGAAAACTAATGTACGACAAGTTCCTTAACAAATGCATCTCCCAATTAATTATTTCTTGAGAAAACTAAAATAATAAAGAGCAAATTTGGCTCAAAGGGTAAAAAATATAATATTGGTAGAAATTGACTTATTATTTATTTACTAATTACATTTCAATATCTAGCTGTTTTATATGACTAAAACAATCAAATGTGCCTAAATTCATAACTTAGGATAATTTCTCTTGAACATATAAGACAGGCCAAATTAAGTATATTTTAACTAAAAATGTAAAAACTGGCTGATTTATATTATGTTTTATGTTACTAAATTCAAAAAGTCAAAAGGTCAGTTAAATTGTAATGCCACTAATAAAAAATAAAAGACATTTTGCTTAGTTTGTTGTTTATAATTCATAAAATGCACGACAACATTTTGGAAGTAAATTTATGTCAGTGGATGTAAATTAATAATTCAGCAATTTTTTAGCAAAATTAGCCTTTCCCAACTAAATTAAATACTAAATGTTGGTAAATATATAAAACCAATAATATTTTCAATTAAATTGTTTGGCTTTAATATAACAATTTACAACAACGTTCATTACTAAATTATACTACAGTATAATGTTAGAATTGAAATGTTTAGTATATTTAATCGCTGATTAAATATGGGACTATCATATTTCAAGAAATGTTGCTATTAATACATTCCGTACACGTAATCAAACAACATTAGTAACTGTGTATATATTTGGATGAGGGAGAAGGTATCATCTTCATTCTAAGAGAAAGTTTTATGTGAAAAGTTTCTTGAAAAGAACATTTTTTAATTCATAATTCTAATACGTCTGAAGTGTCTCGATTCACCAAATTAAACGATGACGTAGAAATAAATGTATAATATATTTAAAAGTGGCCATAAAAATAACAGTAGTCTTAAGACTGCATAAAAATGTTTTTGACTATGCTAACAGTGATTGATAAGTGATAAATTATTGGATGAAAGAAAGCCAACTATCTAAACTATAAACTTATGTATGACCATACATATATATATATATATGAAAAATAACAATTTACCTGGGTTAAAATAGCTTTAGAGCTTAAAATATTAAGTAAGTCTTATTTACTAATTTAACTTTAGGCCCAAGAAGTTCTCTCGAACACTAAACTGAGGAGCAACAGCTTAAAGAACTTCTGAACCACCAACAGTGGCCAGGTAAGTCGGTTGCAAGCAAGGATGGGGTCTCTCATCGGTCACCCATCCAAGGAACAGCCACGTCCGATGTTTGACGTCCATAATATTACGATAAGGTCGGGACACTTTAACCAAAGCCACTGGTTTATCTGTGTGAGAACAAAAGTTAAAACTGTAGACCTGAACTCTATACTTAAACGTGTCAGATGCCTTTTAGTTTTAATAATTAAGTAAGGATGTCAAATATCAAAATAATAATTGATAAAATCAAATAACTTATTTACATTAAACTCATTATTGTAATATCAGGGGTGCCAACACTGACTGCCTCTGGGTATTGAAAGTTCCAAATATCTCATCATACATCATCCTTCAAATGGATTTCCAATAATACCTTTGAGTGAACGTCTTAAGACTGGAGGTGTTTCGCTTTCATTATTATAAAAATTCTAACGTTTGGAAAAATAACATCCAACGTTTACCAACATTGTTGTAGCTTTATCAGTAAAAATTATATTGCCATAGCTTAAATAAAATAACTGATCAAATTGATCAAATAAAATAATTGATCAAAACCAATATACATTTAATATATGCAAACCGTTAGGTTCTGTAAGTAGTTTATTTGTAAAATTATCTCTTCATATTTACAGTATGTAATTTAAATACTATCAATACCTTTAAACTTGTTATTTAAAGTATCAGTTGTATTTGAAGTAATACACGAAGTGTCTTGTACATTATTACTAATTAATTTGCCATTTATATCAAACCAGCTTTACAATATACGAGAACCAGCCTTAATAAAGCTTAGGAGAAAATAAAATATGTTAGAATAGTTTGTAAGAATGAGTTATAAGTGAGTTATTCCCAACGTCTGCTTCCTTGAGGAACTCCACGTTATTACCCCTGCGGAAGTTAAAATTGCAATTCCCTTTTAGTATTTGCACAGGTTATAAGTTATAGGTTAAGAATTTTTCTGAAAAAAATTTAAAATATAGTTATATTATTGAGTAATATTATTTAAAATACAAAACTATTTTATGAATTAAGTTTTAGTTAGTAAATATATTTATATAGGCACATATATTTAATACTTAGTCAGTAAATTCTTAGTTAAATAGCATATATACAAAATTTTTATTATTATTATTATTTACGTTGAAGTCAAATTATATGCATTTATTAATATTAAAACGTTTGTAATTTTTTTAAAAAGTAAATACGTTTGTTCATTAGGCTGAACTTCATCAAGTAAAACATAATAAAAATTTTAATAATATTGATTTACAGTTTTGCATATAGTATTATTGCTATATTAAACTATCTGTTATCACTATTTAGTTTTATTTCCAATAGTAGCTACACTAATTTCATTTTTCATACTGTAACAAGGATGGGAACTCCCCACTTTTCTTTTCTGCCTAATGTTTCACTTTAAAACTAGAAGACTGTATAGTACTTTCAAAAATATCAAACTAATTCACTTTAAATTTTATAATATTCTTATTACTGTATGGCTTAAAGTAAGCGAAAGAGTGATACTTTTTATAATAAATAAGTGCCGGTACAATACAAAGGGTTTTCAAGACTACGTTCAAAATTTGTAAAATTAATTAACAAAAAGGAAAAAGGACCAAATGTAAGTAGTTTATATTCGTCGACTTTTATTTAATTCAAACAAAAATTTTTTTATAAATACTAAATCAAATCTAACCAAACTAAAGTAAATCCTCAATATAGTAATAAAAACGTTTGGTCAAAGAGTTGCCTAGGTAATTTATAATGACTGCCATATAAATGTTTAATTATAATAAATAAAAAAGTACCAGTTTCATAAAAATAATATAAAAATTATTTGTTTGAACATCATAAAAACATATTATAGGGTGTATATGTTTTTATTTTTTTAATCGAATGATAAAGAACTGAATTATTGCATTTATTGTAATTTTGAATTTCTTCAGAATGAGCTATATGATGAACGATGGACCAGGTTAAAACGAATAAATTTTTGGAAACTACCACATAAATTACAGAAAAAACTAAATTTTAATAAAAATTGTTATTTATTAATAAAAATATTACCTATAATTTTCATTTGTAATTTTTAAACACACAATGAGCATATGGTTCAGAAGTTTACATAGTTTGTTTGTATTTAATAATTTGTTATTCTTGTAATTGTAACATAGTTATTTAATCCATCACTGTTTTATTGTGAAAAAAACAACAGAATACAAATCATTTGTTTGTTGTTATTTAATATATTGTTAAGGTGTTACCTAATGCTAGAGAAACTTAGGATGTGTACAGTCAGAAAAATATTTCAATAACTAAGCTATTTGTAATTTTTTTATATAAAATATTATACCATGCAATTTATTTTAAAATGCCAAGTTGTGTTTCAATTTTGTACCTTTTTTTAATAAAATTGTGTATATAAGTACTTGAGTTATTTTGATATAAGTATTTAAAATAGATACCATTTTGAAATTATTTAGACAAACTTGACAAATATTTTTAAATTATTAATTATAATCATAATCAATAGTTTTTTTTAAGTTTAGTTAAATTTTTTAACTATCATTTTTTAAAACTTTAATCACACATAGACTTACACTACTTACATTTAGTTTATGGTTTCTTTTCGTCCAAGGAACCATATTCCTAAGTTGGTAGCGAAAGCTTTGGAACTCCCTGTGTATATTATTTATTTACTTAGTGCCTTTATTAATAATAAATGCAACTTTTATTTTTCAAAATATTATGTAAAATCATACATCTAGTTGCATCATTTAAATAACGATTTTTCTCATTTTTTCATCTTAAAATGTTTAATTTGTACAAATATACTTCAAAACTCAGTTAAAAGCATCAAATAATGCTTTCAAAGCTCTCTGTGAATGAGATCAGGGCTAATAGAAGCTTATGTATAATATAATGCGGAAAGAACTCATTTACGAATCTGTTGTCAATCCCGATTGTTTTATTTCCGTTGGCTACGATTATTAAGTTAGTAAAATTCTTTTATAAACACTAAAACACCTGTTAGGCTTCCAGTAAACTCGATAAGAATGTATTCAACGATAATCAATGATAAACACATAGACCAGGCTAAAAATATATTATTTACCCATCCATGGTTAATTCTTGACAAAGGAAAGGTGTGAAGTTTCCTGTTTGTTTACCTCTTCAAACATAGCTTTTGACCGTATATTTTAAAGAATACCCTCATACAACAGTGTACTGGAAGGCAAAAAGCAAAGTAGTTGATCTAAATGAGTCTTTATACCTCATGTACGAAGAAACCCGCTTCATTTTTACACTATGAAGCGTATTGAAGCAGTTTACTGAGCACCTAAGCAAAGCACATTAGTTAATTTGAATGAGTCTTTGTAACTAGTAGCCTGGTGCTAAATTAAGACCCTAACGCTAGTTAAATAAGAAGGCGATGTGAGAAAATTGTATAATTTCTCCTGTACTATAAAAGTGATTAACTAAACTTGACTGGGTGACGTCATCTTTAAGTAATTACACGTCAAGAGCAGACTTACGTCAGACAAAGGGCGTCAAGTGACTGAGCTATATGGCTGGAACAAAGAGACGACATATTTACTTGTGATGAAAGTAATAAGCTAATATTAATTTATGTTGATTTTCATGGGATTAATTAACTTAAATTTTAATATTAATTAAAACAACTTTATGATAGTGGTAAGAATCTAACTTAGTCAAATATCTTAAAAATTACAACCTCTTAAAGTATCGGTGAAATAACAAGTTTTATAAGTCTATAGGTCTAAATCTATTGATTTAGAGATTAATATATACTAATTTTCAACCGAATTGAGGAATAGTATAATGGAAAAGTCTTCCTTTTTTAATACAAGAAAAAACTTAATTTAACAAAAACTATTTTTATATTTCATGTAATTGTTCATAATGAAAAGTTAACTCGTAAGGTGGTCCTACCTAGCTCATGGATGTATATTAGGCCGGCGTGGTGGCTCAGTTGCTAAGGCTTTGGACTGCAGAAAGAATGGTCCAAGGTTAATCCCCACTTAGCCAATGTTCGGTATTTAACTAGTTGAATAAAGTTTACGCATATGCCTCCAAGCCCATGTGGACTGGCAAGTGAAGTTAAAAAAAATATATATATATGGTTCACACGGAAAACATTTATTTCATGTATAATAATAATTACTATCATATGTATATGAATTAATATTACAGGTTACAGTTAAGTTTTATTGTGAGAGAAAATAAACTACTTAAATTAATTATTATAGTTCGTTTTATAAATTAGAATAAAATCAGTATTACAAATCAGAAAAAACAAAACGTGTTACTTAAATATATTACGAGTGTTAAAATATATATTACTAGCTGAACCCGGTGGACGTTGTCTCACCTTTCATTTTTCATTGATATACCAAAATAAAGCAATAAAAAGAACTATAGAAAAAACCATTATTTATTAAATGAGTGCGAAAGGGTAAACAATATTTTTGGTCTTCTTATTTGGTGTATAAATGTAAAGGTTTTTTTGGTGAGCCTACTCTCGAGCAATCGACGTAGAGCTGTCCATGTGAAAAACATGGATTACTTAAATTTATTGCGGCAACGCGCAATGACTGTCCTTGAGATTTATTAATAGTTATTGCGAAAGCAAGTCGCACAGGAAATTGGAGCCGTTTAAAATTGAATGGTAAATCAGTTGAAAACATCAGTTGAATGGCATGTGAAACTACATTAAACCACACAGTCATATGTTTTTTGTAAACAATTCAGATTCTCCATTTGAATAACATGGGATCTTTAGGAGCCCGTGGATAGATCTGCATCAAACTTCACAGAAACCATCTCGGGAGTATACAGGACAACATCCTAAAGTGGCGATCGGTTGGATGGTTTGGCAGCGCATAAATTAAATATATATACAAACATCCTCTTTTATAAATATAGATTTTTTTAAACAAACTATACTAAATTGTAATATTTATCTACAGTACAAATGTATATATATAAGTATATTTTTACCGATAAAACATATTAACATACAACCAAAACATGGAAAATCAATACTAATAAATACATACTGTTCGTTCCTTAACATTGTGAAATAAAGCAATAGCAAGCAGTAATAAACAATTACACTATACAAACGTTTAAAACACTTTTATGAATATGTGACTGAAAGTTACTGTTATTATATTGTAAAAGTAATTTTTAACAGGAATAAACCTGTCATCTTACATTAATTAACTTACTTATATTAAAACAAAAAAAGTAAAGCTGTATATAGAAACACACATCTTAAAAAGAAACAGTTAAATAAAATATCACTTAAACCTAACAACTGAGACAAAACACTGAATTTGTAACTTAATGTTAACTGAAATTTGGATCTATTTATTATTTTAAAGCTTTTTTAACCAGGAGAGTTATCTCCGAGGAGAAACCTACAAACATTTAATGTGAATAATTATACGTATGATAGTTACGCTGGAATATGATAGGTAAGACGGAAAACTATAGGTTTTAAACATACCTTCATTTAAATTGTTTTGCTCATTTTTATGTGTACAATACATCCCAAATTATTGAAACAGTTTTTCTGAACACCCTGTATAATTTGAACAAACTCTTCCATAAGCCAATACAAAAGTGAGTTGTTGCAGTATGTCATAAAGAAAGCAAAATGAAATGCAAGTTTTGTAAGTGAAATTGTCAACCATTGTGATATTACGTCACCTGAACTTAACTACATTTGAGCATTAAAATTTTTAATAATGAACTTTATAATGTACACTTTAATAGTTGTGTAAATTATTTCGTCTTGTTTATGCAATAAAGTAAATTGAAACAATGCGTTAAACCAGTGTCCCAGCCAGTCTGTTTAAGTTGTCTAGTAAATCTGGTCATAAATCTGAAGTTACTTACACCTCATTTGTAATTCACAGTACTTTAACTTGTTTTGAATAATGCTGCAAGTTAACACAACATTGAAGTCTCTGTTAATTTATGCAGCGTTCTTTGTATTTTTATAACTTTTATACATTATAAGATTTTCTTATTTTAAACTTAAAGCCAAATTAACAAAATGGGCTTTATTTAATGTACTTTGACAATATGATTAACATCAAAGAAATGGAATAGTCTCATAAATTATGAAAAGCGACCAATGTGTGTATTAAACTTAATTTCCAGATGATCAGATTTCCATCTGATGAAAACTTGTATAGGATATTAAAGTTAACATTTTAAAAGCGATTGATTTGATTGGATCGTTGGACTAATGTCTAAATGTAGTTAACATTTCCATTCCTTTTTATATATAATAATTATTTAGTTTATAGTATGTTGAAATAGTTATGTTTATGTATTTTCAGATCCCTCCTTTAAATTTCAACTAACCAAAACTAAAATGCTCTCCTTTTACCTAACTTACATACACTAATACATAATATATATTTGAACCATCACATGGTACTATATATAGAAAGTATTATGAATCCATGCGTTGACTAATTAGGTCTGTATGTTGCTAGACATAAAGCAAGTTGCGAAAGTACGTTGTCATATGACAGTTCTAAGTTTAAATATGTTTTCCCAATTTTTTTAACAATTGGATTTAATACATATTTATAATAATTATATAAATATGACATATATTTAAATATATTTTAATTTACATTAGTTTATAGTTTAAGAATAATGCTGAAAGTTATTATAACATTGAAGTCTCTGTAAATTTATGTAGTGTTTGTAACTTTTATACATACGTTCTCTTTCATATTGAAGTAAAAATAATCAGTTTATAGAATAAAATCTACCTCGATAGATAATGGTTCGATAGTTGCAATTTGAAACTGGAATAAAATAAAGGGTAATTGCTAAACAGACTACTAAATATAAATAAAGCTCGAAGTCAAAACAATCAGCTTCCTGAGAGTTAGGCAGAATAAGATTGACATTGCTTCGTGTTCAAAGGTATTGTGTAACTCCAATAAGATTGACACTGCTTCGTGTTCAAAAGGAATTTGTAACTCCAATAAGATTGACACTGCTTCGTGTTCAAAGGGATTGTGTAAATCCAATAAGATTGATACTGCTTCGTGTTCAAAGGGATTGTGTAAATCCAATAAGAAATCTAAAGAAATCCAGTGTCTGCTGCTACGCAAAAAACTGTTATTTTCACATAAGCAAATGGCACTTCATTACAATAAAAGATAGTGAAAAACTTGATACTGAGTTAGATAAAATGTATAACTCAAGTTAATCCAATACGAATAAAAAATATTAAATTATTATGTCTGTTACATTTTCAAATATTTATTTTAGTAATATTATCTGTTATAGAACTCAAAATAAAAATTTTATGGATTTATTATACGTGAATATTCTTTTATATGCAAAGTTTCATGAATGTTACTGTTTGGTTTTTTTTTTAACAGTTACTTAACTAATCTTAATGATAGTGAAAAAACTTGAGTCCAAAAAATATGTCATTTAACTCAACCTAAGCACATTTATTTAAATATACATGACAGCAAGTTTATATTAATAGTAATTTTTAGTCCTACTTGAATTTACTAAATACATATCCTAAAATTATGAAGATATCGTAATTTTGGTACCTTCATCAAAACTTTTTACCTTGTTACGTTGACTACATTAAAATAATTGCTATCGTTCAATAAACTGTGTGACCATGGAATAAAATATAGCACTTGGCCCTTGTCGACTTTAAATTATTGTTTACTAGCATCCACAAGCAGGGTAAACACACATTATAGGAAAATAACTATTATATTTTTAACTCACATATGTCCGTTAATTACTAATTACCGAAAATTAAATGGTCACTATAGCGAAATCACTAAACAAAAAGAAAAATTGTGTTTAGTTTTTGCTCCTTTAGTTACGTAAACTGTAAACGAATTTTTTGTAGAAGTGTATCATAGGTAAAACTAACCTATAGTGCAACGTCCTCTGCTATCACAAAGTCGTAATATAAAGTATATCAAGTGTCTTATTGTTTTGCACATGGAATTTAACTTCAAAACTTGAAATTTATACTTCAGTTTCAAAAAAATGCATTTTAATTTCAAACGATTCAGGTGAATCATAATATAATATGGCATAGCTGAGCTGGTATTATAAGATAGCAGTATATATCAATACTACAAGTTGATGTATCATATTAGCATTGGAGGTAGTTTTCTATTTCACAACAGAGATTAACTTAAATATTTGTTGAATTTTATAATGGTGTATACTTGCTGGTGAACGGACTTGTGTAACTGTTGCATTTTAAGATGTGTATTTCTTTATACAGCTTTACTTTTTGTTCTATTAATATAATTAAACATATTTGAAAGGTTTATACCTGTTAAACAATTACTATTAGAATACACTTACAGTAGAATACACTTTCAGTAACATATTAATAAAAATGTTTTAAATGCTTGTATAGTGTAATTGTTTATTACTGCTTGCTATTGCTTTATTTCATAATGTTAAGGACAGAATAGTACGTATTTATTAGTATTTATTTTTCATGTTTTGGTTATATGTTAAGCTCATATGTTTTGGTTTCATGTTAACCGATATGTTTTATCGGTAAAAAGATACTTTTATATACATTTATACAGTAGATAAATATTACAATTTAGTATAGTTTATTAAAATAAATAATATATATTATAACATTCATAATATATTTAAGTTATACGTTTAGTTATTTCTGATTTGTAAAACTGTTTTATTCTAGTTTTAAAATGAACTAAAATTATTAATTTAAGTAGTTTACTTTGTATCACATTAAAACTTAACTAAAACCTTTAATATTAATTCATGTACATATGACATTAATTATTATTATACAGGAAATAGATATTTACATGTGGATTTCTTATATATGTAAAAAAAGAATCAAGAATTTTCCACTAAGCTAATCATTAATTCGTTTGAGAATTATTCTATATTAATCTCTAAATCAATAGATTTAGACCTATAGACTCATAAAACTTGTTATTTCACCGATACTTTAAGAGGTTGTAATTTTTAAGATATTTGACTAAGTTAGATTTTTACCACTATCATAAAGTTGTTTTTATTAATATTAAAATTTAAGTTAATTAATCCCATGAAAATCAACATAAATTAATATTGGCTTATTACTTACATTACGAACTAAACATGTCGTCTCTTTGTTCCAGCCATATAGCTTAGTCACTTAACGCTCTTTGTTTAACGTAAGTCTGCTCTTGACGTGTAATTACTTAAAGAGGACGTCACCCAGTCAAGTTTAGTTAATCACTTTTATAGTACAGGAGAAATTATATAATTTTCTCACATCGTCTTCTTATTTAACTAGCGTTAGGGTCTTTATTTAGCACCAGGCTACTAGTTACAAAGATTCATTCAAATTAACTACTGTGCTTTACTTAGGTGCTGAGTAAACTGCTTCAATACGCTTCATAGTGTAAGAATGAAGCGGGTTTAATCGTACATGAGTTATAAAGACTCGTTTAGATCAACTACTTTGCTTTTTGCCTTCCAGTACACTGTTGTATGAGGGTACTCTTTATAATATATGGTCAAAAGCTATGTTTGAAGAGGTAAACAAACATGAAACTCCACACCTTTCCTTTGTCAAGAATATACCATGGATGGGTAAATAATATATTTTTAGCCTGGTCTATGTCTTTATCATTGATTATCGTTAAATACATTCTTATCAGGTTTACTGGAAGCCTAACAGGTGTTTTGGTGTTTATAAAAGTATTTTACTAACTTAATAATCGTAGCCAACGGAAATAAAACAATCGGGATTGACAACAGATTCTTAAATGAGTTCTTTCCGCATTATATTATACATAAGCTCCTATTAGCCCTGATCTCATTCAAAGAGAGCTTTGAAAGCAATATTTGATGCTTTTGACTGAGTTTTTAAGTATATATGTACAAATTAAACATTTTAAGATGAAAAAATGAGAAAAATCGTTATCTAAATGTTGCAACTAGATGTATGATTTTACATAATATTTTGAAAAATAAAAGTTGCATTTATTATTAATAAAGGCACTAAGTAAATAAATAATATACACAGGGAGTTTCAAAACTCTCGCTACCAACTTAGGAATATGGTTCCTTGGACGAAAAGAAACCATAAACTAAATGTAAGTAGTGTAAGTCTACGTGTGATTAAAGTTTTAAAAAATGATAGTTAAAAAATTTAACTAAACTTAAAAAAACTATTGATTATGATTATAATTAATAATTTAAAAATATTTGACAAGTTTGTCGAAATAATTTCAAAATGGTATCTATTTTAAATACTTATATCAAAATAACTCAAGTACTTATATACACAATTTTATTAAAAAAAGGTACAAAATTGAAACACAACTAGGCATTTTAAAATAAATTGCATGGTATAATATTTTATATAAAAAAATTACAAATAGCTTAGTTATTGAAAAATTTTTCTGACTGTACACATCCTAACTTTCTCCAGAATTAGGTAATAGCTCAACAATATACCAAATAACAACTAATAATTTATTTGTATTGTGTTAATTTTTTCACAATGATGGATTAAATAACTATGTTAAAATTACAAGAATAACAAATTTTTAAACACAAACAAAGTACACTTCTATACCATAAGCACACTATGTGTTTAACAATTACAAATCAAAATTATAGGTCATTTTTTTATTAATAAATAACACTTTTTATTTAATTTCTGAAGTAGTTTCTAAAAATTTGTTAGTTTTTACCTGATCGTTCATCGTTCATCTGATAGCTCATTCTAAAGAAATTCAAAAGAACAATAAATGCGATAATTTAGTTGCTTATCAGTCGATTAAATAAGAAATATATATACTTTATAATACTTTTTTATTATGTTCTAAAAACTATTTTTATTCTTTTTATAAGACTAATACTTTTTTATTTATTATAATTAAACATTAATATGGCCGTCATTAATAATTAACTAGGCAACTCCTTGACCAAACGTTTTTATTATTATATTGAGGATTTACTTTAGTTTGGTTAGATTTGATTTAGTATTTATAAAAAAAATTTGTTTGAATTAAATAAAAGTTGACGAATATAAACTACTTACATTTGGTCCTTTTTTTTCCTTTTTGTTAATTAATTTTACAAAGTTTGAACGTAGTCTTGAAAAACCTTTGTATTGTACCGGCACTTATTTATTATAAAAAGTATCACTCTTTCGCTTACTTTAGTAGCCATACAGTAATAAGAATATTATAAAATTTAAAGTGAATTAGTTTGATATTTTTGAAAGTACTGTACAGTCTTCTAGTTTTAAAGTGAAACATTAGGCAGAAAAGAAAAGTGGGGAGTTCCCATCCTTGTTACATTATGAATAATGAAATTAGTGTAGCTACTATTGGAAATAAAACTAAATAGTGATAACAGATAGTTTAATATAGCAATAATACTATATGAAAAATTGTAAATCAATATTATTAAAATTTTTATTATGTTTTATTTGATGAAGTTCAGCCTAATGAACAAACGTATTTACTTTAAAAAAAATTACAATCATTTTAATATTAATAAATGCATATAATTTGACTTCAACGTAAATAATAATAATAATAAAAATTTTGTATATAGGCTATTTAACTAAGAATTTACTGACTAAGTATTAATATATGTGCCTATATAAATATATTTTCTAACTTAAACTTAATTCATAAAATAGTTTTGTATTTGAAATAATATTAATCAATAATATAAAAATATTTTAAATTTTTCTCAGAAAAATTCTTAACCTATACCTTATAACCTGTGCAAACACTAAAACGGAATTGCAATTTTAACTTCCGCAGGGGTAATAACGTGGAGTACCTCAAGGAAGCAGACATTTGGAATAACTCACTTATAACTCGTTCTTACAAACTATTCTAACATATTTATTTTCTCCTAAGCCTTATTAAGGCTGGTTCTATATTGTAAAGCTGGTTTGATATAAATGTCAACTTAATTAGTAATAATGTACAAGACACTTCGTGTATTACTTCAAATACAACTGATACTTTAAATAACAAGTTTATATGTATTGATAGTATTTACATTACATACTGTAAATATGAAGAGATAATTTTACAAATAAACTACTTACAGAACCTAACGGTTTGCATATATTAAATGTATATTGGTTTTGATCAATTTAGTTATTTTATTTAAGCTATGTCAATTTAATTTTTACTGATAAAGCTACAACAGTGTTGGTAAACGTTGGATGTTATTTTTCTAAAAGTTGTAATTTTTATAATAATGAAAGCGAAACACCCCCCAGTCTCAAGACGTTCACTTGAAGATAAAGGTATTATTGGAAATCCATTTGAAGGATGATGTATGAAGAGATATTTGGAACTTTAAATGCCCAGAGGCAGTCAGTGTTGGCACCCCTGATATTACAATAATGAGTTTACTGTAAATAAGTTATTTGATTTTATTAATTATTATTTTGATATGTGATTTCCTAAATTAATTAGAATAACTAAAGGGCATCTGACACGTGTAAGTATAGAGTTCAGGTCTACAGTTTTAACTTTTGTTCTCACACAGATAAACTAATGGCTTTGGTTAAAGTGTGCCGCCCTTATCGTAAGATAACGACGTCAAGCAACATAGGACGTGGCTGTTCCTTGGATGAGTGACCGATGAGAGACCCCGTCCTTGCTTGCAACCGACTTACCTGGCCACTGTTGGTGGTTCAGAAGTTCTTTAAGCTGTTGCTCCTCAGTTTAAGTGTTCGAGAGGACTACTTGGGCCTAAAGTTAATTTAGTAAATAAGACTTACTTAACTTTGTATGCTCTAAAATAGCTGTTTTAACCCAGGTAAATTGTTATTTTTATACATAAGTTTATGGTGTAGGTATTTGTCTTTCTTTCATCCAATAATTGATCACTTATCTATCACTGTTAGCATAGTTAAAAACATTGTCTTAAGAATACTGTTCTTTTTATGGCCACTTTTAAATGTAATATAAATTATTATAACGATCTACATCATCGTTTAATTTGGTGAATCGAGACACTTCAGACGTATTAGAACTATGAACTAAACAATTTTATTTTCGAGAACCTTTTCACATCAAACTTTCTTTTACAATGAAGATGATACCCCCTCCCTCATCCAAATATAAACACAGTTACAAATGTTGTTTGATGACGTGCAGGAATGTATTGTTAGCCAACCTTTCTTGAAATATGATAGTTCCCTATTTTATCAGGGATGAAATATACTAAACATTTCAATTCTAACATTATACTATAGTATAAAACTAGTAATGAACGTTGTTGTAAATTGCTATATTAATGTTGAGCAATTTAATTAAAAACATTATTGGTTTTATATATTTACCAACATTTAGTTTTTAATTCAGTTGGAAAAGGCTAATTTTGATAAAAAAATTGCTTTTATAATTTTTTTTATTATAAAAAAGCCACTGACATAAATTTACGTCCAAAATGTTGTCGCGCATTTTATGAATAGTAATCAACAAACTAAGCAAAATGTCTTTTATTTTTTAGTAGTGGCATTACAATTTAACTGAACTTTTGACTTTTTGATTTTAGTAATATAAAACATAATATAAATCAGCCAATTTTTAAATTTTTTACTAAAATATACTTAATTTTGCCTGTCTTATATGTTCAAGAGACATTATCTTAAGTTATGAATTGAGACACATTTGATTTTTTTAGTCATATAAAACAGCTAGGTATTAAAATGTAATTAGTAAATAAATAATAAATCAATTTCTATCATTATTATATTTTTTACCCTTTGAGCCAAATTTGCTTTTTATTATTTTAGTTTTCTCCAGAAATAATTATTTGGGAGATTTATTAGTGAAATTGATGTCGTACATTAGTTTTCAGATGTTTAAAAAATATATGTCTGACTTGTTAAAATTAAATACATATGCTATAAGCCTCTGTATTGTTAGTTAACTAAACATTGAAGTGGGGGATGAGAGCAGAAAACAAACAATATTATACTTCAGTAACAATACAAACTGGTATTTTTCAACTTTTTGTTAACAGTAGTACAATATTATTATCTTAGAACAAAATTTTATTTAATATAACTAAGTTTGTGATATACGTTGTATTTGTTTTTGAAAATTTTTAATAATGGAGTATCAGATGAGGGAGACAAAGGTACTTGGACATTTGCCATCATTACGTGAAAATTAACAATATGATAGCAATTCGTTAAGGCTACACCTTAAAGAAGGTGTAGCCTTCTCTCTCTTTGATAGGGCCCGAGCCATGTGCTCAGACAAAACGAAACTAGACAATGAACTAAATAATTTTTCCACAGATCTAATAAACATTGGCTACCCTCAGTCTCTCATAAACAAATGCAAACAAATAAGGAAACGCAAACAAACACCCACTGACACAGAAAAGCCTAAAGCATTCATGTCCATTCCATATACGCCTAACCTTTCAGAAAAAATCAGACGCATAGCTAGGAAATACAGAATCAGAACATCATTCAACACAAAAAACACATTAATACAGTCTTTAACTAAAACTAAACCAAATAATGAGGAGCAATCCTCCAAAAATGTAGTATATTGCATTACTTGTGAATGCAATGAAAAATACATAGGGGAAACAAAAAGAACACTGGAAGTTAGATTAAAAGAACACAAAAATAACATTAAAAAAGGAGACACTACACATTCTAAATTAGCTGAACATGCCTGGAACACTGAACATAGATTTAACTGGGATAACACTAAAATACTTCACAGGGAACCACTTTTTTTAGACGTAAATTCATCGAAGGTGCTTTTATGAAACTAAATATTGAACAAGTAATCAGTCAAAGTAGCATGAAGTTAGACTCATGTGGGTTCCTTTACTTAAAAACACACTTGATAAAAAGTTCAATACCTCATGACATCATCTAACCAGAATCCTACACCACCTGCACCTACAACAATTAAACACCCCATGAGTCTACTTCCCCGTCCCCGTACCTGAGTCACCGCATTTTTGGCGATCTTGGAGCGTACGTCCCTGACCTCGTCAGTCTGTGTATGGTTGTTGTGAAGTGTAGTGTGTATGTTTGTCTTGTCCCCGTGTTTTATCACCTTGGAGGGAACTTCGTAGAAACTGCATTTGGATTGTATCATCCTCAATTCGTGCCTGGGACGTCTGGACGCCATCGTCACTGCGGGTCGTAAGACTTCATCATTTTTGTAATATTTGATTATTGTATTGTTTTATTTCTATAATTGTTGTCTTTACAGGTTAAAATGTAATTGCAATATTAGTCTCAGTCCTTCTGAGTCATATACATACATATATATATATATATATATATATATATATATATATATATATATATATATAATTTTTTTTGCATGTTGAATGTTATTTTAATTTAATAGTTTTTTCAGGTACCATATATTTATGATTAGTTAATGAGTTAATGTAATCTTATTTCAGTCTGATTTGAATATTAATTTTAATTGGGTTTTAACTTTTTTTCGTTGAAATTGTAACCTTGACAGCGCCTAATTGGTTATATTAATTTAACCCTGTTAAGATTTTTATATTTAGTAAAAGTTCATTTTGTTGAACCCCATTCTAGGATCTAGGTTAAAATGTAGATAATTATTAAAGTAGATAAGTTTATTAGTTTAAGAACGTAGTTTCATAACATGTTTGTGTAGATGTAATTTAGTTTTTAGCACTTGAAAAAGGTTTGGATTTTACTAAATCGAAACCTCG